>VDFB02324739.1:0-81372 GCA_007258455.2 Sequoia sempervirens
GGGGTAATAAATGAGCCACAATGTCCATCATCCTTCTAGAAGATTCCATCCTTGAAATGCGTTCACACTATTCTCGATCTTCGCATTCAGCCAATTCTGTTGATCGTTTGGAGGAGGGTAAAAGAGTCTCTAAGATTGCCTCCTCAGATAATAAAATTTGATAGAATCTGGAGTTCAACTGCTCTTGATCTTCTTCTTGACGTTGTTCTTCAACTTCCTCTTTGTCACTTGAGTCTCAACACTTAGCCATTTTCTCGCAACTTTTCTTCCTTCGAAGTTGAAGTGTCATCTTGGATTACTTAAATCATCAACGCTTGATCTCGACGTTCCTCCTGCAAAACAAGCAAGGAGAAGAGCATTAGAACACTTCATAATATAAACTCAACTTACTTACCAGGATTTTCGCACTTTAACTTCCAAGGGTTCATCATCTTCAATAGCCAACTTTTCTTTCAAACCCCTATGCTCTTAGCTAATTTTCTTCTAACCCATCTTGGCCTCTCTTCCGGGCGGATTTACATTTGATATTTTCCAACTCGAGTCGAGAAAAATGTTTTCATCGAACTGAAAAATCATCTAGGCGATCATTCTCAAATTCATCCGCCAAGGCACATTTTATCTTGAAAACACATTTTCTTCCCTGCCTTAGAAAATTTTCTCAAATTTCCCTTAGGAAAGCTCATCAATCCAGTGCCCATCAAAAATCTTCATCCTGAAGGCTACAGCGAAGCATGGAAGACTTTAAAATCACCTCCTCATCGATAATATTCAATACCCAGAAGAAAATTTTCTTCAGAATGCGTCGAACTCATGGGTGTACAACGAACGGGTTCACTTGATTTTCTTGAATTTTGAACCTTTAAAAATAATTTTTTAACAAATTTAATCCCGTTTTTCACATCTGTGAGTGTTTCTTGTTGCCCTGACTTGAAAATATTTTTGTTCCTGTACTGCCAACATCTTCTGAATTCATCACTGGCAAAATTCACTCGGACTTCAGAAAAATTCATCACTTCACCAGACTTAGGCGTTTTTCTTCTAAGGAAAATTTCTTTGCCTTAGAGATTTTTTATTCACCTTCAATCACTCTACCTGTGGTGAGGAAAATTTTATTTTGCTTCACTTGGAAAATTTTCCTTGAAGGCACATATCACGCCCAACATGTCTTGTTCATATTTCCATCACCTTGTATTTTACTTCACACTCAAAAGGCATTTTAAACTTAGAACTCCAACGCCTTAGCAACATTCACCCTTTATTCTTATCAACTTGGGCACATATTCATCTCATCCTTGGAAAAAAATTTCAACACCTAACACTTTCAACGCCTTGGCAATTATGTTTTAACTTCACCCCCCTAGGCGTATATGATACTTGAAGAAGAAAATTGATCACGCCTTGTATTTTGTTTCACCACCCTCAAGGTCTACCTAGGCGCATAGCATACTTCATGGAGAACATATTAAATTCCAATGCCTAAGCAATATTTTCTAATACCTTGGCACTTACCACCTTGGGCGCACATAGCACATGTAGAGGAGAATAATAAACACGCCTTAGAAAAAAAATTAGCACTTTCAACGCCTTCACTTTACTTTCAATTCTTCCTTAGGCGCATTTCACACTTTGAATAGGATAAAACCACGCCACCTTGTTTTGACTTTGTCATTACATGGCCTTCAACGCCTTTGTCTTCTTCTAATTTTGCATGGATACCTTTGTCTTTTTCCTTCTTGTCTTTATGCACACGCCTTGTCCTTTTGTTCTTTGCATGAATTCGAACTTTGCATGAGTGTTTGTCTTTACATGTCCTTACTTGGGCGCATTTTGCATAGGGAGAAGGATGAGAATCATTGACTCCTTTGACTTTTCCTCATTTGGGCGCATTTTAGCAAGGGTGAAGGATGGGCACATTTTGCCATATGTGAAGGATGAGTTTTTAACTTAGCCATTTTTTAAAACTTTCATGCTTCAAGGTGGGTGCATTTTGGGGTGAGAGGAGGATGAGAAACTGACTTGTTGACTTTCTTGCTTGTTGGGCGCATTTCACATAGGCTGCAGGATGAAAACTGTTGACTCTTTGACTTTTTGTGAACTTGGGCGCATTTTGATAGTGGAGGAGGACGAGTTTTATACTTAGAAACTTTTCCAACATGAGGCCTTGAGCTGAGCGCATTTCACCATAGGAGGTGGATGAAACTTGTACTTAGAATATTTTGAACATGCTACTTCCTTGAGCTGGGCGCATTTTGGGGTGGGAGGAGGATGAAACTCCAGACTTAGCTATTTTTCTTCCTCCTCGCCAGTTTCTCCATGCCTTACTATTTATAGTAAGCCCTCTGATTTTTTGCATCTCTGAAGCTCGGAACGATTTGAAATTTCAAACACTGCATCCTCACGACCTTGTTGTCCTGTGGACACTGCCATTTTTAGCCCATTTTTGAAGGTGATTTGCTATAAATAGCAACTGCTTGCTTCTGATAGCTCCACTGCTCCGATTAACTTGAAATTTGAATGAGGCGCTCCTCACCACGTGACCTGCCTGCTGACATCAGCACATGCACCTGATTTGCTATTTTTAGCCTGTTTCCAAACTGACTTACTATAAATAGTAAGTGCTCCGTTTGACTTGAAATTTTACCACAGAGCCTGGCGACACATCGCTGTGGTTTAATCAAGCCGTACCCCACCTTGCCCTCTTTCGCCCGGTTGAAACCCCTAATTTTTGCTCAGCATGAGATTTAAATGATTCCCTGCTTGTCCTCGCTTCAAGGTACTGCGACTCAGTCAAGACTCGAAGTGCCGGGAAGCTGGCCGCTGCACGCACTCGCTAAAAGGAAAGTTCTCATCGAGTGATTATCCTCATTGCATGCTGCCATCACCGTAGCTCCTTTAAAACCCATATGAATCATTCGACATGCAAAAAGAAAACCTTGATATAAATCTCTAAAATAGCCTCGAAAAGGCTGAATTTTAAAGTTTTGTTTCTTTTGTATGTTATACTTATCACAAGGTCTCAAAACCTGTAGAAGAACATCTGTGACATGCAGAGAAAACTCGTTATTAAGCTTCCTAAAATTTGTCCTTCTTAAGTCGGATCGCTAAAATAGAAAGTTGTGTTTAACCAAATTTGCATGCACGAAAGCAATTGATGTGGTGTTAGGACGCGCAGCTGCGATCGTTGGAATCTCGTAAATGTCGATAGATGTTTTAGATTGTATACTTACTAAAAATAGTGGCACTTTGGGTCTAATGAAATTAGCTGAATTTACCGAGCATGTCGACAACAATATTAAGCCTGGGCCACTTCACCACTGACCTTGACCACCTGTGAAAGTATGAAACCCTTAATTTTCGATTTCTGGTCAATATTCAATGCTTAAAATCGCCAGCGCTAGAGAAACCTTGAAAAGACAGACACTAAAAAAAAGAGACACATGAGAGAGAGAAAAAAGTTTCATACATTTAATGGAGCAAAAATTAGGGGTCCCCATCTTGAATGGGGCAATGTGTGAAAAGGTCACAACAGAACCCCATAATTTTAAAATTTCAGCTTTATACTTTGCATTTTTTTCCACCTTCTTACAAACATCTACACCTTTGCCTCGAATAAGAAGAAAGTGAGCATTAGTTCTAGTAATGCTCCCAAACCAGTCAAGATGACAAAGGTGACACTCCCACTTTCTGGTGCCCCCACGTGTCCCAGGCTGTGTCGGCATCTTAGTTGCAAATTGTTTTAATGGTGATTTTGGATCAAAGGAGCCCTTGGCATATCTTTGGACGATTTTTGAAGGGCATTTATCTTTTCTACTCTCAATAGAACCTGCTTCAGCTTGAGTCTGAGTATTTGAGTCATGCTCACCCTCGTCTAGTTCTATTTGAAAATCTGAATCATCAGATTCATTTTCACTTCCACTTCCAATTTCTGCTTCAACCTCTTCACCCTCAACCTCATCATCACTTCTATTGATTGAACTCATTATGATAATGTCAAATGAGGCCGCAAAAAAGATTTAAAAACAAAATCAGACCTCTATAATTTATTGCAAAAGATGAAAATAAAAAAATAGTATGATGTATCAGAAATTTTAAATTTTGAAATCAGATTATCAGAAATTGAAATTCTGAAAATTTCTGAATTTTTGATAATCTGATTTGAGATTTCCATTTCAAAGTTTTAACTTTTAAATTTAAATTGACAGCATGCCTCAAAGAGATGTCATCTAATGGAATGCAATGATTGGAGGATATGCACAAAATGGATTTGCTAAAGAGGCTTTAGAAACTTTCAGCCTTCAGGAAAAAATTAAAATGAAACATTGAAAATGCAACTGGTAGGTGTAAAGCTGAACTTTTCCTGTGAGTGTGAAGTTGTGAACTTTTTGACAGTATCTGAGTATAGAGGAATTTTGTCAGATGTTGTAGTTGCAACTGCCCTGGTAGACATGTATGCAAAATGCCAAAATGCCAAAATGTGGAAGCATAGACAAGACGTGAACTTTTTGACAGTATGCTTCAACTTCAAGGCTCAAAGAGATGTCATCTCAATTCTCATGGAATGCAATGATTGTAGGATATGCAGTTGCACAGAATGGATGCATTCAAAACAGTGGACTCACTGGACTGCAAAAACTAAAATACTAAAAAGCTTTAGGAACTCTCAAGCAAATGCAAATAGCAGGTGTAACTGGTTATTGTACAGTGTACACTATACATTTTAATATTTATTATTTTATTATTTAAAAAGAATTTAAAAATTAAAATTAATAGTAATAATTATTAATTTATTAAATTTTTATGGCTCCCGACTCCCGTGTATGCAAAATGTGGAAGCATTGGGCCGTGCAGTGTTTGACTGGACGCCTCACAAAGATGTCTGCTCATGGAATGCAATGGTCGCGGGGTTTGTAGAAGCCGCGCGTGCATACACGGGAGTTGGGAGCCAAAACGGAGGGTGGAGGAAAAAACCGGCAAAACAAAACCTAGATAAGTTAGAAAAATAAAATACCTCAAATGCTGAGTCGAATGCACCAGTCGAAAAACCCTGACTGTAAATTTCGATCTCCAAACTCCAAACGCAAATCTCCTGTGTTCACTTTCTTGAAGTTTCAATGTTCTCTACGGAAGCTCCAATCGCACGATGAAGACTCAGAAGACAAAAAATATCATCAAATAAAACTTTAGGTTATAAACTTTTATGTTTTTAAATTTTTTAACACAAACTTATTATTATATTTTTTTTGAGGAGACGTTTCTCATATGGAGGAGACGTAGGTAAGTCTCCTGGGCATTTCCCTGGCGTCTCCCTCCTGGAGGAAACATCCTGAAGACGGCGGGGGGACGGCAGAGAGACGTTTCCTAGGCGTCTCCTTGTCTCGGAAATGTCCCCGTCTCAGGTGCGCGTGGTTTTTCAGGGGGGACGCGTCCCCGTGGAACACTGATAAATGTGCTCATAAACTATTATAAGTCTGCTCATATTCCACTTCAAAGGGCTTCTCAAAATTTACTTTAAAATCTTCTTCTATGACTGCACAATCATCATCTCTATATCTGCATATACTTCTTTTTCAAATCTGTCATAAAAGTCTACTCAAATCTGCCATGCTCTAAGTTGTCTTCATAAATCTGGAAAATATGATCTTCCTAATTCTTCAAATGTTCTTCTTGTGATGAATGATTTTCTTTATATTTCACTCACAACTCATAATCAGATCTGAATATATTTCCTTTGTTCTTCACACTCACTCTTTGCAAATCTAAATTGAGTCACATATATATGTTGATCAGGGATTGCAACCTTTGTTTTAGAGACATGTCCCTTGAATCACTGCTTTTATATTGATTTTAGAATTATGATTTAGTTTGCCTAAAACATAATCACACCACTTCAGAAAAATCACACGTCTTCAAAAATAAATCACATCATATCATATTAAGTCAACTTGTTTGATAATCTGAAGTTGAATAACAAATTGCACCACCTCAAGAAAGAATCGTGTCTTTTAGTTTATACGCATTGTAAATAAGTCTTAATAAAATCGCACTTCTTCAAGAGATAGATCGCCTCATTTCAAAAAGAAATCGTATCTTTCCATTTGCTTTGATAAATTAATCTTTTTAATTTGCACCTCTTCATTCTGTTTTAGTTAACTCTAATGTTATTTCCAGTGATTTTTTTTTGTTATTACTAAACAAAATCAATTAATTGTAATCGATTTTTAGTAATTTGTTAATGAAATCATATAACATCAAGTCGATGATGATCTGATTTTTGTGTATCTATTCACTGCTCATTTGTATTAGCAATCTGTTGCATATTTGTTGCAATGAATTTTTAATTAGAACTTGGCTGATGCAACGAATTTGTATTAGCAATCATAAAGAGCCTTTGTTGATGCTTCACACACTGTGAGGAACAGGTTGGTAAAATCAGTAGATCCAATGCCCACTCCATACATCATTGTGATCCACTTGTTCATGTCTGAAACTTCACCTTACTATGATGTTGCTTTCTTTAAATCTGTACAAGTCTGTTCACAAAAGATGCTCATAGATTCTTTATTGAATGTTCTCATAAGTGATACCTTCTTGTTTGTGACTATCTTCTTCGTCTTATTTACAATATGTGTATGCATCTTTGACATCAATGACCACTTCCAATATCAATGACAATATTTCCAACAACAGGTCTAGCCAATCTCCAACTCTTGGTTTTGTTGTTGAAAGTTATTGGGTAATAGTAGTACATAAGTCAAGAAGAATATTGGACAATGAATTGTCCTCACAATTTAGCGGATCATATTAACCTTATTAGTATACAAGCTGAGGCAAGTATACTAACAACTTCTTTTCAAAGAACATCATTGTAATATAGAGTCAAAAATAACAAAGACAATCATCACTAGCTGTAGAATTTTAATTCGTATTGCTTGAGGACAAGCAATATTGGGAAGGGCGGACTATCAATCCCCCGCCATAGCACTCAGCCTGGGTAAATGCAATAAAATGCAGCAATAGGAATAAAGAAAAACAAATTAAGTTAAAGAAAATTAAATAAAATAACCTAGGACGACCCCCTTCAGTGTGGTGCCCACTTTGAAGTGTTTAAATAAAATTAATTAAATTAATTAACTTCTTTTATGATGGACTGACCTTACATTGCTGGCCGACTCCTTATCAGAATAAACTAAAACTAAAATATATAAAAATCAGTGCTTTGTATCATAAAAGTCAGCGACCAAGAAATAAAAGGAAACGATTAGTAATAAAGCAGAGATAAAGGGAAAAAGGCAGTAATTAAAGGGCAGATATTAACATATTAAAAGGAAGCGATCAGAAATAAACAGAAGACAACAATTAATAATTAAGGAAAGGCTGTGATCAAGGGACAGCAGTTAATAGGAAGAGTCACCTCCATTCCTAAGACATACAATGGGATATATGAGGGAAGACACATTATTTGCAAGAAACATCAGAAAAGCAATATCGTCTGAATATTAAATCATCCCATCATCTTCAGAAATATATTTACATTCAGGCAACAAACATATTTAGAATATTAGGAAGAACAAGGCAATCGAGCAGATCTGAGTTAATTATCTGCACTCAAGGGCAGAATCAGTAGTTATTACAGTTGTTGTGAATATAACCATCTTATGTGTTAATAGATATTGTGGTATGCTCTATCATGATTATTGTATGTAATGATATATTTTGTGTTTGTATGTAATGATATATTGACATGTGATGGGTGGCATTATAACAATACTCTCCAAGATGTAGCCATTTGATCCATGCATTTTGTTGTTGTGTGACATAGTTTTTTAAATATCCCTCAAGTCATTTATTGACAATTTTAGTCTGCCCATCGGTTTGTGGGTGATAACTTGTACTTGGGGAGAGCTTGATTCCAACTAGCTTGAAGAGCTCTTGCCAAAACAAACTAAGAAATATGCTATCTCTATATTTTACAATGTTCTTGGGTAAGCTGTGTAGCTTGAAAATTTCTTTAAAGAAGATATCTGCCACTTGGGGTGCTTTATATTCGATAGATATTGCAAGAAAATGGGTATACTTAGTCAGTCGATTCACCACGACATATATGCATCTTTTCTTTGTACCTTAGGGAGTCTTATAATGAAATCCATTGAAATACTTTACCATTTTTTATTAGGTATACATAAGGGCTGAATTAATCCAGCGGGGAACGATTGTTCTATTTTGTTCTTTTGACACACCATACATTCCCTAATGTGTTTCAAGACATCTCATTTGAGACCTTTCCAAGAGAATCTCTCCTTTATTTGTTTGTAAGTTTTATAGTATCCCTAATGACTTGCTAGAGGAGTATCATGGTATGCTCTCATGAGTTTTTCCTTCATTTTTGATTTGGAAGTGATATATATCCTATCTTTATAGAGGATAAGTTCTTCTACCATTGTACTTTTCATTTGGTAATTCCCCCTCTAATATGTCACTTGCCAATGCATCCTTGGCATATTCTGCCAGTATTGAGTTTGTGATTGTAATCATAGTAATAGCTAAATACACCAGATCCATACAAATTTAAGCAATATTTAATTAACTAAGCTACAATTCCAATGAAATGTTCAAAAACCATTAACTAAGAAGCCATTTAAACAAAACCATAAAGAAATGTATGAATAAATCCTAGCTAAATGCTTCAAACCCTATCCCATTGGGGGATTGGTGTTGCATTGATATGGAATGGCAGCCCTTTCCCAATCCCTTTGATAAAACGAGCGTCTAATCGAACTCCATTGATGAAAGCCAAGCTAATATTGAAGAAACTATGCTAAGGATGGATGAAAAAGCTAATAATGGATGCAAGGATGAATAAAGATAGTATTCAAACGTGCAACATAACTTTGCTTTGATGGAAGTGGATCCATTTCTCTCCCAAATGTGAGGAATTTATAGGAGAAAATGGTGAATCAAAGGTCAAGATTGATTTGATCAATCAAGGGTTGAGATGCAATCAAAGGTGAAGACATGGATCAAGGATTCTCATCAATGGATGAGAATGCAAGATCACATGGATCAAAGAGTCAATCAATGGCCCACAATGATTCAAACAAACGCACTTTCAAAGTTGTTAGCAAGTTTGTTAGAAAAGAATATTCCTTTTTGGAGCTCAAATGGGAGAATATTCCAAGGAATATTTCTGTGCAAGTGGATGGGTGAGGGAAAATTAGTAATTAGTTAATTAAAACAAAGTTTTAATTGTGCAAGTTGAGTGAATTTAGGATTATCATTAAATAAATATTTAATGAAAGGGGTTCAAATGACATTTAATTAAATAATTAAGATTATTTAATGAAATGAGAGGACATAAGCAATCTAATCAAATAATTTGCATTTATTTGATTAAATAAGATGGGAATTAAAGTGGAAGAGGATGAATTTAGTCAAATGATCATTTGATTAACAGGAGAAGTTGATAGATTTAATTAAACAACTAGGATCATTTAATTAAACAGTCAAAAAGGAGATGAATTTAGTACGGAATGGTGTTAGTAATCAGATTCAAGTGTATAATATCATTTAGGACAATTTTAAGTGTCTACAGAGTTCTTCCATTCTCTTCTTTTCTCAATGCTTTGATCTGTTTGCCTACGGAATGTAATTCAGGTGCTACGTGCTACTAGCAAACTAGTCATGTGCAGGATATAGAACAAAACAGTAAACTAGAAAGATAACATGTTTCAACACCGGAAGCTTTATTCATTATTAGAAATATCATGTACAGTCACAGAGCATCAACAGTGCTTAACAATATAACCATCGGCACATAACTATTTCCCGACTACAGCAACTGACTACATATAACGTCCGGCGGTAGTTAGATAACCAACCGATACGACGTTTCATAACAACATTAACATTAATCGGGACTTGATTACCCGAAAGTACATGACATGTATTATTCTCACTAACTATTGTTTTATTAGCAATTGGCCGACTACGACCAAGGCCGACTACGGCCAACTACAACAAAGTAAAGATATACTACTTACATGATCGAGGTCGAACCCGTGCGGCGAGCACAATAAACTATATTGCTTTTCCCTTTCATATATTCAATGTCAAAATCATAGGCTTGTAATTTACTAACCCATTTTTGTTGTCTATCATTCAAATTTTTTTGATTCAAGAACCTTAGGCTATTATGATCAGTTTTTACAACAAACTTTCCACAAACCACGTATTGCCAAATTTGGCTAGGGCATGCATAATTGCTAAAATTTCCTTATTATAAGTGGAATAGTTCCTTTCGGTATCTTTAAGTTTGTGACTTTCAAAAGCTATAGGGTGTTTATTTTGCATCAATACTGCTCCAATCCCTTCCCCAGAACCATCACACTCTAGTTCAAATGGTAATGAGAAGTTTGGAATGGCTAACATTGGGTAGAAGCGTTGTGACCTTTTCACACATCACCCCATTGCAAATGGGGACCCCTAATTTTTGCTCCGTTCCTCGTCTTTTGGCTTTGGTTTTCTCTCTCTCTCTCTCTCTCTCTCTCTCTCTCTCTCTGTGTCTCTTCTGCTTGTCTGTCTTTCCAGGGTGTGCCCGCCTTTGAGCTTAAACGTGAGATTTTGGCTAAGTCTATAGAATTAGGGTTTTGAATTTTCTGATCAATTTGAAGTCAAATGGAGTGAATAAGTTGGAATCTAAGCTTCACATTGCAGTCAGTATGCTTCCAGTAGGTTCCAAGCTAAATTTCATCGAACTTCGACAACTTCCTATTTTTAGTAAGTGTTCAATTCAGGGCGTTCTCTCAGCACTTTTGGAGTTTTGATCATTACATTGCATCCAAAGCATGTCAAGCTACTCGTCTGCAAATTTTGAGCCAAAACGGACAACTGTCTGTTTTTAGTAAGTTCAGCTTCCGAAACAAATTTTAGGGTTTATATGCGAAGTTCTTCAATGCATGTCAGGAGATTCTTTCTGGGTTTTCTGAAACCTACGCGTTGATATAACATGCAAAATGAGCCGATGACTTTCAGTGTTCAGCCTTCGGAGGCTATTTTTAGGGTTTGCATGTCGGAGTTTTCAGCCATGTCTGCATAATCTTTTTGGGTTTTCTGAGAGCTTCGCAATGAGGTAACATACAAGCAAAGTTGGTCACTTTTTAGAAACTTGCTATTTTTAGCCAGTGCTCGCATGTTGATGATTTTTCTAGGTTTTTCATGATCTCTCCGGCAGTGTGACATGCAAACTCATCTGGCAGCTGATGGGTCACTTTTTCAGCCACTTACTATTTTTAGCAGTACCACTCCGGTAGCTGCCCAACACTTCTGAATCACGAGCCCGATGACATGCAACAGAAACGGAGTTAAACGGAGGTCATTCAAGGCTCATGCAAGACAAATTAGGGTTTCCAGCTTCGGGACCCAAAATGAGGCGTAAAATTCCAAAAATTTTGAAAACCGGTGTATCCCACTGTGGTCAGCATCTTTTAGGCTATCCACCGGAAAAATTTGAAGGCGATCGGAGCACTTACTATTTATAGTAAGGCGTTCCAGAAACTGGCTAAAAATAGCAAGTCAGCGCGAGGCACCAGTATGAACAGATCAACTTAGTGATGAGGACCCCATAGCGCGAATTTCAAGTTGAACGGAGTTGCGGAGATTCAAAAATCAAGCACTTACTATTTTTAGCAAGTCGATGTTGAAGAATTAGGGTTTCCTAAAATCAAGGGCAGAACACGACAATCATGCAGAAGCAGCATCCAGCCACAATCAACACCCTTCAGGCAATCAGCACGCAAAGTTTGAGCACATTCTGAGCAGTTACTATTTTTAGCAAGTTGCTAAAAATAGCAGGTATAGGCAGGCATCAGGCCCCGAAAGTTGAACTACATCCCGAGGTTCAAAACAAAGCAAAAATCAGGGTTTTCAGAGTCAGAAATCAGTTCAAGGCACAAAATGTGGAGAACTTTCTAAAAATAGAAAGTTAGGGCAAGCCAAGGTTAGCATGAACGAGTCACCCCAAATCAGGCGAAGGACATGAAATTCACTAAGTTTGATAAGATTTGGAGTCCAGCATCAAAATTCACCCTAGAAGCTACCTGATGAGGATGAAATTCTACTAAGGCATGAAAAATGAAAGCTCACATGGTGAAATGCGCCCTTGAAGCTGAAGATGGGTGGAAAATATTCCAAGTACTTGAAACTTGAAACTCTCCACCCCAAGTGCGCCTTAAGATGAAGAGAAGCTCCAAGAAATTTTCTAAGTATTTGAAATTTGAAGCTCCAAGGGCAAAATGCGCCCAAGCCTGAAGAGATGCCATGAAAAAAATTCTAAGTGTGTGAAACTTGAAGCTCACCCCTCCATATGCACCTTGAGGAGGAAAGTGGGTAGAAATTCCACTAAGTGCTTTAAATTTGAAGTAGATGCTCCCAAATGTGCCTTGCCTTGCATGAAGAGTTCAGAGAATTTTCTAAGTGTATGAGATAAGTCCAGCTTGGCTCCTAAATGCGCCCTCAGCTTAAGCAGGTGATGGAATAAAGTTTGAGTATTGAGTTCATCCTGCAATCTCCTCAATATGCGCCCAAGAACAAGTTGGAGGGTTAAAATTTGTCTAAGGCATTTAAACTTGAAGTAGACACCTCTACATGCGCCTTAGGTTAAAAGAAAGTTGGTGGCATCAAAAGTTTGACTAAGGCAATAAACTTGAAGCTCATAGGTCAAAATGCGCCTTAAGAAGAGGAGGAAGCCTTGAAAAAAAATTCTAAGTGTTTGAAAAATCCACCACCACCCCTCAAATGCGCCCTCATCATCAAGCATGCAAGGAGAATCTAAGGCGTTGGAATGAAGTTAAGTCCACCTCCCTATACCAAATGCGCCCAAGAAGAAAATCTAAGGTGAGAACAAGTCAAAAGATTCTGAGGCGAGTTAAGTCCTGCAGCCCCCTTGAAATGCGCCCATACTTGAAGTCAAAGTCCACCTGAGTATCTGAAATGAGCCCAGGATAGGGGTGAAGTTGATAGATAAGGTCCTTCATCACATGCCAAATGCGCCCATGTGGGCATAGATAAGAACAAAAGAATTAGATCCTCCTTCACATGCAAAATGCGTCCTCATGCAAGAAGAAAATTCAAGCCAAGTCAAAGGGGCGTTGTGCATGCAATAAAGAATATTCCCATTGTTGACTTAAGTTCACCACCCTTTGAGTGCATGCGCCCAAATGAAGGTGAAGACAAGTGAAAAATCCAAGGCGTGGTACATGCAAGGATAAAATAATTAAAGGCGTTGTGCATGCAAAGACAAAATTCCAAATTTTGACTTGATTCCTCTTCAATAGGCTAAATGTGCCCACTTCAAGGGTGATGAGTAAGATTCCAAATATTTAAAATATCCACCTCAGTATGCTAAATGCGCCCCAGTGCAAAAGGAATCCAAGACGTCCAAGATGAGGGTGAGATAAATAAATAAAAATTCTATGGCGTAGAAGTCGGGCAAGGTGGAGTTGATGGATAAAAATGACTAAGACAAGACTTAAGTCCAACACATGTGAAATGCGCCCAAGCTGGTGATAAGATGATAGAATATTTTTTTTCCTAAGTGTTGATATTTAAATTCCACATTCCTTAGGAAAATACGCCCAAGCTTGTAGGGGGATGAGGAAATTTGTTTAGGCATGGATAAAGTTGGCGAGGAGTCCAAAAGTGCCAGCTTTACGAAGATGATGAAAATTTTCAAAGTTGAGCAAGAAAATAAACCCAGGGATGAAGAATGGAAATAAATTTGATGGGAAATATTTTTTCTAAGGTTAAAAATTCAAAAAAATTAAATGTACCCCTTCATTCGAAGGCACATGAATTCGACGCTTTCTGAAGGAAATTTTCTTCTGGGTATTGGACGTCTGTGATGGGGAATGGATTTTAAAGTCTTCCACACTTTGCCAAGGCCTTCAAGATGGAGCCTTTTGATGGGCACTTAAACAATGAATTTCTAAGGGGAAAATTTAAAAAATTCCTAAGGCAAGAAGGGAAAAAGATGTTGAAATAAAATGCCTTGGCTGACGAATTTGAAGTCGATTGCCTAGGTGAATTTGCTCAAATTCTTCGTGAAGATAGTCTTCTTGAGCCAGAGATGAATAAAATCAAAGTGCATCTCTTAAATACACCCTTGAGGAGGTTGAAAATTTGTCTAAGGCATTGAAATATGATGTACAGGTGTTATATGCCCCAACCTATAGATGTTGAAAAAATCATGAAGAAAGCAAAGTTGGCTAGAGAAAAACAGTGAACCCTTGGAAGTTAAAACATGAAACTCAGGCAAGTAAGGTGAGTTTATATGATGAAGTGTTCTGATGCTCTTCTTTTTATCTGTTTTGCAGGATGAACGTCAAGGCCAAGAGCACGATGACTTGAAGCAATGAAGCAGGTACTCCAAGACTACATTTCAACCTCGAAGGAATAAAAATTGCAAGAAATGGCTAAGTGTTGAGGCCTAGTATGTGCCCTACTCAAGTGGCAGAGAGGAAATGTTTAAGTTCAAGACAAGAAAATCTTTCAAGTCCAGGATAGAGGAAAAGATGAAAACCTAGGCATTGAAGACCAACAACATGACAGATTGAAGAACAAAATAGAGGAATTACTCTCAAGTGTGAGGTCCTTCGATGACCTAAAAGATGTTCTCCAGCGTGCTTCGTACAACTCAAAATGCAAACAAGTTTAAAAGTTACAGCCTTGAAGTTTCAGGATTGAGAACGTGCTTGCCGTACCAGTCCAAGAAGTTGAAATAGTGTGAACGCGTTTCCAGACAGGAATCTTCTGGAAGATGATGGACATTAATGGCTCATTTATTACCCCACTCCTCTTGGTGGCGGTTTTTAGGGTGAATCTTGTTTAGGGCTGAGGTGGCACAATCTGGGGCCATCCAACCGATTGTAATCTGAGCCGTCCATTGGACTTGGCCAACTATATAAAGGGGCATCCCCCCTCATTTGTATTTTTAGTAGAGCTAAGAGATAAGACTAGAGACTAGAGCAGAGAGATTGATAGTGTAGTTGATAGCTTAGCATAGTATAGTTTGAAAAGGAAGGAAAGTCTTCCATTTGAATACTTTGTAAGAAGTTGTTGTGAACACTTTCATAATAAAAGAGTTTTTCATTGATGGTGATCTCCTCTTTGTTATGAGTAGCTAGCAAGGCTTCTTTGTCCTTCCAATTCACGTAGAATCAAGAAGTAACTTAATATAGAGTAGTTTTCATTTTCATGCAAGTAGATGTTAGTTGTGGATTTGTGGTGTTAATCAAGACAACTTCATTTTTATCCATACCACTAGCGGCTTGCTGACGGCAAGTTTGCCTTGTGTGGTCAACTGGAAAACATTACAAACTAACTTCGATTGTAATTCATGTGTTTGTATGCGTCGTTCTGATGGTACTTACATGTTGAGTTATAATTTGAAAACCTCTTGTCACTCCCTTGAAGATTGCACCGACTTTGTGTAAGTTGTCCAACGTGAGGCGGAGCAGAGTCTAGTCGAAGCCTGTCGAGATTGATCCCACGTCCCGTCCTTAGATAGAACATAAACTTCTTAGGCCTTACACTCATTTTAAATTTAGTTCATTTTTGGTTAGTGTTAGGAAATTTGCACTTACCTGCCAAATCATCCAAATTACATGAAATCCCTTAATCCGCTGTCTGCTGTCAACTGCCGAACAATTGTGTAAGTCCCCTTGAAATACCAACAAAACACACCGAGCCAACTGAGTGTATTCTATTGCATGAAGGAACCTTGGAGTTAAATGCATGATCTATCTCGCAATCTTAGCATGCAGGAAACTTTGTTCAAGAGAGGATAGAGTATCCGTTGGGAAACTTTATTGTGTTGGTGCGGTCACGAAAAACTCATCAACAAGAAGCTCATTATTTTTTTTAGTTTTTCAAAGGATTGTTGAGCCTCTATATTCCAAGAGAAAGCTCTCTTTTTAGTTAGTTCTATTAGTGGGGCAGTTAACTTTGAAGAACCTTTAACAAATCTTCTATAATAGTTGCAAAGCCCTAGAAATCCCCTTAGATGAGTTAAGGTTCTTGGTTTTGACCAATCTTTTATTGCTTTGATCTTTTCTTCATCTACACTGACTCCCTACCCGTTGATTTTGTGCCCTAAGTACAAAATCTCATCCATTCCAAATTCACATTTGGACATCTTGGCAAATAATGACTGTTGTTCGAGTATCCCCAACACTTCATCAATGTGTCTTAAGTGGTCTTCCTAGGTTTTGCTATAAATCAAAATGTTGTTGAAGAACACCAAAAGGAATTTCCTTAATTGGTTGCAGAATATATGGTTCATACAATATTGAAATGTGGCAAGAGCATTGGTTAATCCAAAGGGTAAGACTAGGAATTCAAAGTGCCCAAAATGACATCTAAAGGTTGTTTTGGGGACATCCTCTTTCCTCATCCTAGTTTGATGATATCCAGAACGTAGGTTTATTTTTGAAAAGTACACTGTACATTGCCCCCATGAAGTTCATATTTTAACTCATTCACCCTAGGATGGGGTAACAGTTCTTAATGTTTTTCTTATTAAGGGCTTTATAATCTATACACATTCTCATGGTATCATCTTTCTTTTTTACTAATACTATAGAAGAGGCAAAGGGACTAGAACTAGGTTGAATATGCCCCATTTCTAGTAATTCATTAATGGTTTTCTCTATTTCTTCTCTATATTTTCTTGGGTGTCAATAGGGTGTGGTAATAATGTTTTTGGCCCCATCTTCAAGTTTAATAGTATGTTCAAAACCCCTTTTTGGAGGAAGTCCTGGTGGAATGTTGCTAAAAACCTTCTTACGTTTGTTTAGGATAGGTAGGATGTCAACATGTATAGTCTTGTCTCTTTTGGATGATGTTTTGTCAAGTATCATACATTGTGCAGTCCATTCTACTTGTATGTGTCTAAAGGTTCTCTCCATTCTTTTGGATGATACTACCCCGAGGGTCCCATTAGATAAACCTTGTAAAATTACCTCTTGGTTGTTGTGTTGAAAACAAAGTTCCATCTTTTGGAAGTCTTGGTAATATCTCCCTAGAGAATGCAGCAATTGGATACCCAATACCATATCGGTATCACCCATATTTACTACATAGAAGTCCTCCTTGATTGGATGTCTTCCTAAAGTGATGATTAGCTGTTGGATCTTTTGTGTGCATGGGGTAGTGAACCCATCTGCCATGACCACCTTGAATCCCTCAAAGTTTTCAGTTTCTAAATTCATTCTTATTACTAAACCTTCGTCGATGGAATTGTGGGTGCCACCACTATCCACTAAGACAGTCACTTTTTACCCTTTTATAACACTACGGATTCTAAAGGGGTAATATTTAGGTGCTCCCAAAAGTGTGGCTAGGGCACTATTTGCATTTTCTTCATCATCCTGTTTCCTTTTCTTAATTTGGGGCTCAAATTCTTCATCGCTCATTTCTCCGTCCAATCTTGCTTCCAAGTTGTGTGCTTGTCCTCTTTTTGCACATCTATGTCCTACCACCCATTTTTCCTTACACCTAAAACACAATCCTTTCTTTCGACGATCTGATATATCTTCCCCTGTTAGGTGTGATCAAGGAGGTAGTGTCCTCGGTTGCCAATTTTTTTTGTAGGGGGGTTGGTTATGTAATCTTTAAGGCATATTCTTTGAATAGCTCCTTTCTTTCGTAGTTTCTAACCTTAAGGCCTTTTGGATTGCATCTTGAAGAGATGTGGGATCAAGGGCACTCACCAAACCTCCCTATTTGTAAACACTTCTATAAATTCTAAATAGATTGCTAAAGGAATCTTATTATATTAATTGTTAATCAAATATCATTTCATTATGCAATTATAATACATATATATACATATATATATATATATATATATATATATATATTTATATAGTACATACATAGTTATTCCTAATTTATATTTTAAAACTTACTTCCCAATAATATTCTTGCAAAAAATAATATTTGTTTCCAATAGATCTCTTATATTCCAATTTCTTATTTTCCTTTTTCCTAATCCACTTGATTTCCTATGTAGTGTCCCCATTCTCGGAGTGACAGCGTGGAGGTGTGTACTAGCTCATTCACCATTCCTGTGAGCTAGTTGTCATGGTTAGGGAATGATATTTTGGCCAAGAGAGATATTTTGATGATTTTGCAAAATGGAGAAAAGGGAAATATTTTTAAAGTAAAATAAAATATAATATTTATTATATTTTATTATTATTTAATTCCCACTTGATGATGCCAAAATAATTTTATTAAAAAAAATAAAGTGGAGCCTAGGAGGGGGTCGTCCACCTTGGGAGTTATAAGGAGAAAATAAAATATTATTTTATTTCCCTCTTAGTGGCTGCCTAGACCCTTGGGAAAAATAATAAAAAAATTTAAAAATAAAAATAAAAATTATTATTATCTTATTTGGGTCGGCCTTGAATTGGGTGGCTAGGAAAAAGTTTATAAGGAGGTCTTGTGCTTCATTTTTGGCATCATGTTTTGGCTTGGCTGAAGACAAATTTTAGTCCATTCAAGGTGATGATCCCTTGATAACTAGGGTTTGGTGATGGCCCCATTCCCGTATTGAGAGGTGGATGCAATCAGTATTCATCATAGAGCTTATTGGAGACATTTTTGCATATTTCCAGCAAGGGTTTTGAAGGTGGATTTTCAGATTCAGGCACTTAAAGATTTTTCTTGAGCAAGCCACCTTGGGTGATCCATTCTAGGGACTGTTTGGAGCATTTACAAACCAGTTTCAGAATTTGTGGAGGTCTCTATGATTTTTGGCAAAATTTCTAAGGAGAAGGGCGACTAGGGTTTGAGATACATTGACAGAAATTTGAATTTTCAGTCTTGAACAACTATCTTTCACCATTGGCATTTGGACGCCTACTTGTAGGAGCAATTTGGGAGACATCATTGGAGGACAAGTTCATTTCAGTCACAGCTGGAAGTGTTTGCAGCCTTTTTACAGTCATCTTGGACCAAGCTATTCACCTTTTCCATCAGCCCTCAAGTGCTCAAATCACGGGTATGTTTGTACAACTTTGTGGTCTACCTTAGACCTTAGATTTGTAATATTTTTAGCATTGTAAGGTCTGATTTTGTATGACAGTCTTAGTCCATTGTAATCAGCTGTGTATGATAGTCATAATCAGCATTGTAATGTCAATGAAGTCTTGCTATATTTCATTAGTTTTCAGTTCTATTTCCTATCTGCATTGTTTCTTTATTTTATGAGCATCACTTGGCATAAAAAACAATCACAAAGCAAACCACAAACAATTCAAAACAAGTCAGAAATGTAATACCCCTCATGTTACTGCTTGTTCTTGACACTCTCTGTGGTTTTGTTTGGCACATTGTGGTTTTGATGATACTGTTGATATTATGTTGTGGTAGCTTAGACTGTTACTGATTATATTGCTCTTATGATGCCATGGATATTATGATGATATTTTATTACAATTGTTTTGATGAAATTATTTGGAATACAGTAGACTAGACAATAGTAATTGATGATATTGATGCAAATTAATGTAAATTTATAATGCGATAGATGATGATATGAATTGGTGAGGGGACAGGTAGCATCACTCGTTCGCGAGTGCCCTGCTACACTGCAAATCCTTCTCACAATGCTTTGTAATTGATTATATGTATGTATGTTGTATATCACCTTGTTGGATGCAGGCTTTGCAGGAATAAGACTCAATTCCACCTATTTCGATAGGTCTGGGCGAGCATTGAACCAACCCAACGGCAGGAAGTTGAACAAAGGTGACATAGAAGTAACTCCGTTCCAAGGTGTCAACAGTCTTGTACCTTCTCGGTTTGTGCGTCTTGGTCATAGTCATTGTGTTGTTGCATTGGTCTTTGTATGTTATTGTGATTTTATGATTTATCTAATGTGGTGTATGGTTTATTGTTGTGATTTAAATAATTAAACAATTATAAAATAAAAACATAAAATAATAAATAAATAAAGCAATAGATAAATATTAGTAGTAGTGGTAAAAATATTACATTTATTTTGAATCTTACAAATGGTTGATTTTAATTATTTTAATGTGCAAGTAATTATTTAATAAAGTATTGTAGAGATGATGAATATATAAACAAATAAAAGTTCAATTTTGTGGATTTAAATTTATTTAATTTTTAATCAAATGCATGATAAAAGAAAAGGAAATGTAAATGCATGAAAAAGGCAACAAATGAATATTGGAGGGTAGCAATTATTTTTCATTTTATTCTTGTGACGTGACCTCTGGTATTCATGGGAAGAGGAAATTGAAAGGGTTTCCTGGGTATTGATTTTAATAAGGGGTTTTCTTTGTTTGGGGGGTGGTTGTTGGAATTCTGGAGAAATTTTGTTTTCAACACTGCATTCTTGTTCTATCTTCTGGAGAAATCATAAAAGAAGAAGGATGGGTTTGAAGGAGAATTGGGATCTGTTGCTGGGAACAATCGGCAACGAGGAATTAGTTCTGCGAGAGGGATAAAGCTTCTACAGATCTTCTTCAAACACAGGACGCCAGGTTCTTTCCATTTTTAATTATTTATTTTCTGTAGCATCAAATAAAATAGAAATTGTTTCTCTGTGTATGAAATTTTCATCTAGGGTTGGAAATCAAATGTTTGTGGGAAGAAAATCTATTGGATTATTGTTTAATCAATGAAAAATTAATTGGGGATCGGGAAGGTTATTTGTTAAAAAGGAATTTTTGTTGGGTACTAGACTGTTGTTTATAAAAAAAAAAAAAATTGATTGAAATCTGGAAATGTACAGTTTTACTGTAGTTTCGTTTTAAAAAAAGAAAAAAAAAAAGTATATATATCCCTGTATAAGTTACAATTTCCTTCAATGAATTTCTAGGATTGGGATATTCTTGTTTATGCATATATGTTATAAAACATTTCTTTTGTACAGAGTACAGTGTTTATTTTTCCCTGATTTCGAAATGTTCAGATTCCAGTATATATATATATATATATATATATATATATATATATATATGTATGTATTAGATATATATATATATATAATATATATATACACATATATTTATACATATGTAAATATTGAATGAAAATTAAATTCGTTGAACCTCGTTATTTTCCCGTCGGCACTGTTATTAATATTTTGTTTTGGTATTATAAAAGTGTGGCTGAGTGGTGGTGGTGGTTCGGCCTTGGCCGTACCCACCACCCCGCCTACCCTGTACCGTGTGACAGTCTGCGGACTGTCCACGACAGTCCATAGGCTGCCCACGGCCGGGCGTTTATCCCGTGCATTTTTATGGGTTAAAATTTCCCATTCGAATTTGTATATGTTTAATTTTGTAAAACGAGAATTCTATTTATATTTACTGTGCGAATCTACTTTTATAAATATATATATATATGTATATATATATATATATATATATGTATGTATATATATATATATATTTGTATATATATTTATTAACTCATTTATTCAGATTCCACTGATTTAACTGTTGCATTAATTATTTAATTTTGTCAGTAAACATTCTGTTTCTTTTTTCTGGTTTAAATAAAACAGAATTGGTTATAGTGGAAATAATAAAATAGAAAGAAATCTTTTTTTTATTATTATTATTGATTTGTTAAATTACAAACTTTGAGAGGATAATTTAGTAAAAAGTCAATTTATGAATATATGACAGCATTGATTATTTAATTCTTGTTTTAGTGTGAATATTTTGGGAATGGAATTTATTATGGAATTAAATAAGTTATCTTTTTATTTTTATTCTTGAAGTTGAGTCTTGTAGGCTTGTTGGGTTTGGGACATTGTGAGTTCATTGATGTGGGAACCCTTTTTGTGTTAACTTTGTAGTCTTCCAGAGAATTGGGATTTTGTTGAATTTATATCTTTTCATCTCGAGTTTCTGTTAAGTATTACGAATGGGGTGTACCGAGTTATGAGAGTTTGTTATGGTATTTAATTTGCGAGATGAGTTATGCCTTGTGTATTATTTTTGTTGTTGCATTTCGATGTTTATGATTGGATTGGTACAACCCCTGTTTCTTTTTGGTTTTGGTTGGGTCTCTAGGGAGAGTGGCTCCTTGTGGGGGTTGGCGCCCCGCTTAAGGGGAAGGGCACAGGATAACCCACGAGTGAGTTATTAATCAAGTGAAAACCTAAAAATTAACTTAGGAGGGTTGGTAGTAATATCATTATAAGATTTTAAAAATGGATGCCTCGTCTTCATTAGTGCTTCCACAGACTAATGGAAGGCTGAGAAGGCCATGGTCGGCAAGGTCATGACCTCGTCTTCATGAGAGGTTTACGGCTCCGCATGAGTCACCCTATGGACCGGCGCCTCCAGTTGGGAGGAAGGGCATAGGACAGCCATAGATGGGACCGGCGCCTCCAGTTGGGAGGAAGAGCACTGGACAGCCCATGTAGGACTATGCGATGACACTCTCCCCTAGTTGCCCATGTGTTTACTTTATTGAGTTCCTCTGGAAGTAGGTTATGGGAGTTGGTTAGATTATTGATATTTAGATTTATCTTGATTTATGATTAATGCCTTAATATATCTTTGTTGTACTTTGTGGACTTGCATGATCTTATTGATATTTATGATCTTATATTTTTATGGTACTGTGTCATGATGTTATTGTTTTGCTTCATTGCTTTTTGGAGTATTGTGTTATGGTTCTATGTTTTGGTACTTCTTGTATGTTTGTACTTCAGTTGACAGTCTTGGTCGGAGTTACTTCTCTATCACCTCTTAGCATGGGGGTGGCCGGGTGGAACGTGCTCCGCACACTGTTGGGTTCCCCATCAGCGTTCGTTGGCTCAGTCTCATCCTTTTGAAGATTTGTTCCAGTTGATCTCTATGCATTTTGATAATCTTGTATTTTATATTCATCCCATAAGTTTGGGAATCGTGATGTAAACTATATTGATATGATGTAAAATTTGAAAGATGTTGTAATGTAGTTATCAACTTTGTAACTTTATTGACTATGTGATTTCTCATGGTTTTATCTTGTGATGGAATCTATGTATATATATATCTAATGTTGTCATTATTAGTTCCTCTTGATATCTTATGAGTTGATGTTTTGTAATGTTTATTTCGATGTGACCTCTTGTGCCCCAAAGGACATAGTCGGTTATGTTATTTGTATTGTAATGAAATGAAGTATATGTGTATGTATATGATCGTTTAATATTTGGTATATTGACTATTTGTTTTTCTTTAAAAAAATAAATATTTGCGTTCTTTATTTGATTGTTCTTTGGGGCTTGCACGGCAGGCGTTACAAGAAAATTCAGTACAGCAGTTTGCATGCAACATGTTCGACGAAATGTCACACAAGGGAGTTTGAAAATTTTGGGTCAGATTTGAGTGGGGATATTTCATCCTGCCCTTCACCAAATGATTCCTCCTTATATATCCTACATTGTGGGATGAATAGCCACACCCTTTATAATCATTGCACCCCTTACAAAGGATGCATCCCTTGCTTAATCGCTGCCTTTGTATTTGACTTCTTTGATTGCTGCTTTTAATTTAATTAATTCCTTCAATATATTAGCGCTACCTTGTGTTAATAGGGAATTGCTGCATTTAATATTCCTTTAGTTACTTTCATCGACCCCTTTTGAAGTCTCCCTTTGGCAGCATCTTTTTTAATTCTCATGCAAGATCAGGGGGCATGACATAAAAAAAAATCCATCCACAAAATGCATCCCTCCATCTTTTGTCACCCCTATCCTAGAAACTTGGTATAGCATATTCTATAAGTAAAATCTTAATAATTACTGAAATTTTTGTACTACAGTAGGTGTTAGGTCAATAGTTCTAGCTTTGAATGCAATTGTCATGTTTAACTTATAACATCTTGTGTACGGTGGTTTAGCATAGTTAATCCTTATGTTTTATTTACATTGTTTAGTCTCTATTTTTAGTTAAATAGCACAAATGTCTAATCTTAGGATTTATTTTTTGTCAAAAATTATAAAATCCTTTGCCTTGTGTCGAAAAGGCATCTCGACCTTTTACACTAGACAAACCTAAAAAATACACATTTAAAGTTTATTTAGCCTAAACATGAAATCCTCGGAAAAACATTGTAATGATTGTAAATTGTAAGTACATATTGTTCATAGTAGTTATATTTTATTTTATAGGGAGCTTCCCTTTCAAATTCGAAAAGCAATTCTATTACACATTTGTTCTATTTTGTGTTACACTAGAAGGTGCAAATTAAAAGGCTAACACATTTGCTTTCCTCATGGTGATGGTGCAAGCATCATGGATTGTGTTCTCACCTACAGTTCCCTCATTCCCCCACATGTGTGATTTTCTTATTTCCCCCCAACTCCCACTTGCAAACCATGCTACCTTAGACATTCAACCTTTAAGCTAATTCCTACCCCTCTCACACACCCTCTCCCATCATGTCCCCCACCACTAGACACACCACAATCCACTTTGACAATGATTGCACCCTTGACTATTCTACCTATCTCTCCCGTCTTTTCCCTCCCTCTTTCCACCACCAATTCCATGTATGAATTCCTATGTCAAACCCTTTGGGATGCCGACCTTGATTCCTGCACCCACACCATACATCACGTAAATCACAAACCTCCATGGATCCTAGCTTATGAATCAATGGTTTGATAATGAGTGTAAATCTCTTCATCAAAGGGTGCAATTCTCCCTAACCCATGACCCTCCCTCCATACACTCCATGGAGTGTATCGTTGTCCTCTTCAATGAAAGAAGCAGGAGTTTCTTGATTCTTGACAACTTGCCCTCTTCACCACTCCCCCAAGATATTTTGGTGCACTCTTCTCCCAAGAAAAACTATGGATTTTAACATCAGATCCAATGCATGGGTTTCCTATGCTAGTTCTCTCTTTTTGATGTGTCCAACCAACTTGTTGTCATGGTCCCCATCCCACCACCATCTTCTACCATTATCTCCACATGTATTGCTCCACATGTATTGTCAAAAGGGCTGCTTTGAAGTTATGTACCAGCAGAGCAACAGATTGCAAAAGCCTCCAGGATGAATTCATCAAATATGGTGTGCATATCCTTGCCTTCCCTTTGGCAAAACTTTTTAACAAGGTGGTTTGTTCAAGCTTTCCTCAATCTTGGTCCCAACACATAATTCATCCTATTCATAAATCTAGAGCTCTATTCAACATCATAAACTATAGGAAAATCATGATTGTGCATATATTTGCCAAACTTTATGCCACAACGTTAGACATACAATTTTCTTAGCATCTAGAGAGAGGTAATCTTACAACTTAGGGGCAAGCTAGTTTCAAGATCTTCTTTTCTAAGGTTGCTTTCAGTGTTTTCAGCGTAACTTTTGCATACGATGTCGAAAATGGGCAAACAAGATATCATCGAAAAGCTGTTTCCGAGCTCTTCGTAGTGGTGCAAGTGGTTTCTAGATTTGATTTTTGGTTTTTTCCAGAAATCCTTCTTCTCAGCTGTTTTCCTTTTCAGACCTTATGGGCTCACATTGCATGTATTTATCATTTGTATACGCACTGAGATAAAGTGCCTTAGCATTGTATGTGTAGTACTGGGATTCTTGCACATCACTTTGTGCCTTGTTGTACTCGCACTATGATATAAAGTGCCATGGGGGTTGATGTTTGCCTTTGTTTGCCTTCATACCTTTCTCGTGTATGTGACTTTTGTTTTCACATCCTTTCTATCTACTTGTACTTTCATGATTGCACCTTCAGATGCTCTTAGTTCCTCTTCATGCACTATATTTTGGCATTCAGTTTCAATGTACCAATCTCGCCTCTCCCTTGTCAGCATTATGGGGGGGTTTCTACTTTTGGTGTTAATGCTTCTTTGGTCTCGCGTTGGAGTGAGCTATGTATACAGTATTTGTTCCTATGTACTTGGCAGATGCAACGGCTAGTTACCCATGCATTTTGGTGAGATGGAGCACTTACCATATGGACACTCTTGCATTCCTTCTTTCAACATTTCAACACTCATTCTACGATAGAGTTTGCAGCTTCTTCATGCTTCAGTGGTGTTTTCCATGTTCATCCTTTGTTCCTATCTTCTAGGACAATTTCTTTTTGATTGGAGGCTTCTTCGTCCTCCACTCTTGTTTGGAGGCTTCTTAGACCTTCACTTGTATTTCTCTCTTTTGGAATGAATTTTTTCCCACAAGGTTTTCTCCTTTTCTCCTGTTGTGAGAGATCTTTTACATTTGTACATGGGTACCTCATCTAGCCTTAGTTGTCGGGACCCATCTATGCTTTCATGCTTTTTGTGCTTAGTTTCTTAGCTTCTCCCTAAGTTCATCTTAAGGGGGGGGTGTTAGAGTAATAGATTGTTTACTTGATTAATTTAATCATATTGATTAATTAATTAAGTCACCTTTACTTTATTTCACTTAAACTAAACTTAGGAATCTTTTTTTTTGGATTATTAAATTAGTCATGTCGTCTCGTTCATTATGATCTTGACACTTGTCACATGCGAATTTAATCCTCTTCCTAGGGTTTTCACTTTAGGGTTTCGGTCTCCTTTCTTAAGGATTGATCTCTTTGTAATTATTAAATCTTCACGGGTAAATCTTCTCGGGTAATGCATTTTTGCTTCATGTTTGTAGAGCACCATTTTGTGCCTCTTGATCTTCTTTGGTGACAGGTTATTTGCTTGCAGGTGTTCATTGGGATCTATGAGGTTGAATTATCAACTTCTACAATTATTACACCATTAACTACATCTTTACACTTTGGGCTATTATCGAGGAGGCTCATTATCAGTCTTCCATAGTTTTTTGATATTTTATAGACTTCAAGAAGGCCTTTGACTTGGTTTTGAGACGCTTTTCTAGAGGATGTATGATTTCATAATTCCTAATTCTCTCAATACTACAGCTTGGAGGCTTTGTGAGACAATTATTGGACAATAATGTACTTCTCAATCTTTTTGACTTTGTGAAAAGTACAATTAGGGTCAAACATGGGTGTCCTCTCTCACAACCCTCTTTAGTATTTACATTTATGCATTGAAGGAGTTTCTTTGATAGCCTACTCATATGGATGATGGTTGTATTTTACATGCCGTCCGTATAGCCATACTACTTTTTGCTGATGATATTCTCTCATCCTATCAAAGGCTTACACCAGCAACTCGGTGTCCTTGCTCATTTCTATGAACTTTGCCAACTTGTGGTCAGCCTAATAAAACTAAGGTCATTATTTTTAACATCTCCAAAAATTCTCTTTCCAAATTCCAATTCTTTTAAAAGGAAGCAATTATGGAGATCACATTGATTTACATAATCCAATTTTCTAGTCCATCCTTCAACATTAACCATGCCTCAGGGTTTTGCCTCTCTCTGTCTTGGAGCATCAATGTTTCCAAATCCACTTCAAGGATGCAATCATCATGTTTACAATTTTATGTGGGTCTAAGGTTTGGGGACCTAGCTTGGGATTATTGATTGGGCTCATATTGAGAGGGTCTAAACTCTCATGTTGCAGCACATGATCTATTGTAAATAAATTGTTCCTTAAAGCTTCATCTATGCCAAGTTTTTCGCCTAACCACTACATCACGGGACTATCTTTTTCCATACTTTCTACATTCACAAACTTACATCCATGGGAAATCCAACTTTTGGTTGTGAGAGTTATCCTTACTTATCTTTTCATTCCTCTAAGAGGATGGTTTCATTGGGCTCCAATAAATGCCAACATTATTGGTACTCTGATACTAGCTTGTTCCTCCTTTTAATCAACATCTCTTTTGATAGTCTACCTCTTTTCATGTATTCCTTGGATGCACCTATTCGATCCCTTTCAAAGGAGACCATCACTAGAGGTGCTACAGAGCACATTTATAAACAATACATCCAAGTCACCTAGACCTCCCAAATTTTACCTCACTGTCTCCAACATCATTGGTCACATAGCTTGAGGTTTCCCTTGACCACCTAAGGGTGTGTTCCCACCGGTTACAAGTTGATATGGATCATCATATTCTTCACCAAGACTAGATTTGTTCTCTTTACTCCCTCCAAAAGGTGGAGATTGAGGAGTGTTTCATATTTAGATGCCCAATTTATTACGAGATCTAGGGGAGATACTACTACCTCTATATGGACTTAGGCAACATTCTCTCTACTTGCTTTAGATATCCAAACTAGTTGTGCCTAGCCCTTTATCCATGGGAGGTTGTCACCCTAAGGTATAGATCCTTGCAAGGAGTCTCTAGGGATCCTTGAGCCCCCAAGTTGATCACCTCCATCTTTTGGCCCATCCAAGAGACTCGAAGATCGAAATGGCCTTCGAAAACCACTACTTCACACATGGATGTAGATAGACCTATGAGACAACACTTCTCTCAACTTATCACTTCTATTCAAATGCCACAACATTTTTCCCCTCAACAACATGGTTTTGCTTCTATTTGGTAACACAGCTTGGCTCCTTCTCAATGACATGCATCCACTCCTCTCCAACCACCCCTCAAGCCCAAGCACAAACATGTATTACGAGCTTCTTCATTACTACGGAAGTTACTTCGACCTTGGATGTTAGGTGTGATTCTAGACAGAGTGCCTTGCTTCCTCTTAGAAAAACCCAAACGAGCACTACCAAATCTTGTATGGGTCCTCTCATAGTGATTGATGATGACATTGATGTTCCTCAATTTCAGGCCCAAACAAAAATATTTAATGAGACTAATCAACTATTGTCATGATCCCAAAATTGTAACACTAAGATATAAAGCATCGGAACGAGTAAATAAGATAAATAACAAAATACATATTAAAATTATAAAAAGAAATGTTAGTAATTTAATATTATTATAATTATAATTATCACAAGATAATATTATAATTATAGTTATCAAATATAATATTGTAAATATTAGAATATATAAATACTAAAATATATATATAAAATAATAATAATAACAGATACATTTTATGAAACATATAATATAAAATATGATAATGTATATAGAAAGAAATAAATGCAGCGACTGAGCAAACATTAGTAATTAAAGTAGTGATTAGATGACGTGGCCATCCTCTCACCAGCGGTCAATTTAAGTCATGAGTATTGGCATTAGCAAGGTTCAAAGATTGTCGATATTATCTAAAGATTTTAGGAAGGCCGACAACCACTGAGAATTAAGAGTTGCTATCGGCCAGGTTACAAGGGTCGATTTATTATCCTAAGCCGTTACCCTATTACATTTCAATCGCCACCTTAAGAAAGCAATCACGATTTTGATTGGGGAGTCGAACTGATGTTTCTTTCCACGTGGAGACTGACTAGGAAAGCATAGTCGAATTTGACTACCTTACATTGGCCACCGCACCATCGAGAGAAGTATTGCCAGTTATATGTGATTGTATTACCTGATGAAGGACATTAAATTAACTTTAAGTCAAACTATGAAAAATTATAAAAGGCATTGATTGGTTATAGTTATTTAAACCATCGATTAGTGTATCAAGAGATTAAGTAATAAAGGGAATAAGACAAGTCTTAAGGGCAGCGGCCCCAAGCTTATTATCAAAGGATGTGTCCATTCTTAAAGAAATCTTAAGGCAGCGCTATATCAAGGGGTGTGATTAGTTAAAGGGAAAAGACTTATGTGAGGAGATACAACTTCTCACATCAAGCCCCCTCAAAAGACATATAAAGCAGATAAAAACCTGACCAAAGAATGAAGGGAAGTTTTGGGAAATACAATAATTAGAACCAGATCTGGCGTGCTCATATGAAGCCGATCAGCTCTTCCTTGGAGGCATGAATAAGACACCTAAATCTGGAACAGCATCAAGATAACTCATATAAAGTAGAGGTGACAATCAGAAACAGCGATCATATAGTAAAGGCTGCATTAACCATTTCTAGATAACAGATTTAGTATTAAATTGCAGGCATACAGATCTCAACATAGTGAATACAATGTGGTATAGATTATAGAGATAATGTGCAAATGATTATTTCATGAATAAGTTTTATCTCTTCTCACATGCATATATCATGATACTGCTGCAGAAGATAAGTACTTAGAGGGTATTCCTTTTAATGAATAGATTATAAATAGATTATACATAGATAGATAGACAGATAGATAGATAGATATATAAGATATACGATTATGCAATAATGATGCTTGCAGCAATTATCAATACTTATTAGTCATTATTCAATTGAAACTAATCTGTTTGTTTCTCTTAAGCAATATCTCTTGAATATTGAGAACAGATCAAACTGGGGAAAAGAGAAGCAAGCAGATTGATCAGCATAATATCAATCAGTATAAATAATTTTGTGATTTCAGAATTATGAATTTGCATATATTGTGGTAGGATATTAATAGAGGATTATAATGTATTGTTTAAAATGATTCCTGCATATTATCATTTATATCTTATGATAGCATATTCATAGTTCACTATGTATTACTGATGTGGCTATTGCAAACATGAATTTAATTAGTTTATTATGCACTCGTCTTCTCCATGATGGGAGAAGGGAGAATTGCAAAAGGGGTACAATGATGGGGCCTATTCTAGGTACGCCACCTAGGGGGAAGCAAGATGAGCCCACATGGGCCAAAGAGGTACTGCCTTTGGGCCTAGGAGAGTTGAGCTACCAGGACACCCTTTTGTAACCTCACTTCCCTATCATGGTGTAGGAATATAAGGAGATCAATCATGAGGGAATGGAAAAGGATGGAAAGATGAGGGAATTGGGATCCTCACTAGATAGGCCACCTCATATGAATGGCATGCAACACATGAGGCCAAGGAGGCTAAGTCACCCCATCAAATCACTCTCTTCCATGCTCCCCCATGGTTGAGCATCCCCAAGGTGGGGTAATAATCGGATTAGCAAATTTACTATGGAGTTACTAATGTTTGATCATGATGTTCTACTTGTTAGGTTATTATCGTAATTGATCTCTGACTTGTCTGTAGGGACTAAATCAAGCCAAAGTACTCTCTAAATCCGTTGTTGCTTGGGAAAATTGATAATTTTAGAGTAAATTTAGTATAATTCTTATTAGGGACATTGCAACTACCTCTCCAATACTCCTCAAATTTCGCTCTTTGGGGATCCTGTTCCCCCTACCTGGCTATCTATATTGGTTTCTTGACCATATCTATTAGTGGTCCACAACTAATCGTATTTCCCTATGCAACACCTAATGCTGGGAAAAGTGAACAGCAACAGCATTTCTAGAGATTTACCTAACATGCTCTGGTTCTGCTAAAAATCAATTTGTTTTTATATGTATTTTTCTGTACAGGTTTGCCTTGGTTACCAATAGATTCTTTTGGGTTTGTCACAGGTTCACTTAGGTTGTCCAGGACAAATCTACAGTCTTATTCACATGCAATGGAAAAAATTCCACTTGAATCATCCCAGAATCCAAACAGGGTATGAAGCAGACCCAGATCTGGGCAATGAAGGGGGCAAACCAATAACTTAGAGTTTGGCATATCCTAATTGTCTCACAAGCACTAAAGTGTAGTGTTTCAATCAGTTATGGTCTTCCAATACAGCAGTAGTTCTGTATCAGATCACATTGGCTCTGGGCAACAGGCTATCTCAAGTTAACATTCTTTGAAGTGAAAGCATTTATAATTTTATGCTATCCAGTTTCAGGAATTTATGAGAGAAATGTACTTCTGCTGGGCAAGAAAAAAAATAATCTTATCTAATTTATATAGCTGAATGAGAAAGCAATAGCTAGAGCTTATTCAAATCAATAGATTTGCCAAGTTTGAAGATTCATACCGCATGGACGAATTTGAATTGTGATTCAGGTATGCCAACAGCAGTAGCAGCAGCTCGCGCATATTTCTCCATTTGCATATTTGGATCTATGCCCACAACTGAAACATTTGCTCCACTTGCATAATACTTAATATTGGGCCCTGTACCAATACCCAGCTCCAAAATTCTTTCAGCGTGTCCCTTCAGCTGATTCAGCAATTGAGCCTTGCAATCTTTAACCTTATCATTCCATAAACATGAAGACAACATAAAACCTTTAAATTATCTTCTGAATCAGTTATGACATAACCAAGGCCTTCATCACCAACTTCAAAACTAATAAATGTAATAGAGTTGATCTAAGCATTCCACCGACTCAGTTTACTGACGTGCAGAAAATGCAAAAAACTCATTTTGCTTGCATACAAAGTATGACAGTCTCATGATCAGAATGTTGTTATATCTGCAAGATTAGGTAAACATATCTTAATCAAATAAAGCACAAAGTGAATATCCTGTCCTTTGCCTATTTCACATGATGAATTAATTGGCTATAACATTGAACGATAGATAATCAAGCATGACATCTCGATGAACTTCCTATAACAATGGTTGCTGTAATTTCAAACTTGAAAGCATTCTAAGAGAACAGTCCAACAGTGAACAATAGATAATCAAGCATGACCCCTCAATAAACTTCCTATGACAATGCTTGCTGTCATTTTGAACCCGAAAAACATTCCAAGAAAACAGTTCCAAACATAGTGAAAAATGTTTAACTGTCTAAATCTGATTTGCACTAACTTTTTTTTCCCTCTCCAACATATCCATGTACATTTTCTTTTGAGTGTTGTTTGGATAAGTAGAGTTATGGAGCAGATTCAGTTGAGACAACATCAAGCACCAAGAGCACACTCTTTCCTCATAGTAGAAATAAGCAAAAATAGAAGCAAAAATTGTGAATAAGTCATGATGACTTGCTGAACAGTCATGCCAGTGATCTGATTCAGATAGGATCGCCAGTTTTTCACTCTAATAATTGGCATAATTCCTGAGGCCAGAGAATTTTTTCGAAAAACACTGCTTTATTCACAATTAAACTGTTTTTTCAATTTTCACTTAAAATACTTATTGTTCAAGTGAAAACCTAATTTTATATTACATATTTGAATTTTTCCAGAGCAGATTGGGTTTTTCCAAAGAAAATAACCATTGGATTGATTAGGGCACACTGACAGGCATCCATTCCTCAGCATATATCTATTCCATCCTCATTCAGTTAGGGCCAAATTACTGCTATATGGCTTTGATGTCTGCATTTGTTGAAGGGTTTGGAGCATTTTTTTTCCTTTATTTGGTTTGAAATAACAAAAACAATGTTTTTCCCCTATCTTATAAAATTTATGAATCTTTCAGCATTTTTTACTCTAGTATTTTTCATAATTAATTCCCAAGTAATTGGTTTAATCTTATACTTTTCATTTACCGAGTCAATCTTGATCCCGAGTATCCTACTACGAGCTGCAAAATAGCTATATATTATCAAATAGATGAAACTCAAAGTGCAACATAACGATGATGAATATTGAAATGTACACTACTTAATTCTAATGGAAGGAGAACTCTGTACCCATAAAACCGAGCTTCTATAAATGATTAATAATGCAACATATATTATGACTCTCCAAGGAGATTTAGTAATTAATATAAATACTTCTTCATGGCATTAATTTCATCCTTTTTGTCTGCTAGTGTGAGGTTTTGCATGATCCACAACATACCCTCCCTCCTTGAAAACCTTTCTTTTCAAGCGTGATCTATTCCCAATGTTCTAAACAAATGCTTGAGACTCCCATGTAGCATCTTCTTTATTAGTCCCTCCATTTGACAAGACATTCTTTCACTTGATCATGCCTTGATTGATTAATTTGGACTTGCATTATTCTTGTGGGCTCCATAAAGGTTTTTCCTCCTATGTTTCTCCCCTCTTATGTTGTATTTGACTAAGATTCTTCTAATTACAAGAGTCATCAAAACAACATTAATTCTCCTTTGATTGGAAGGTCCATGGCATAGGTCAGAGTTAATAACTATCTAATAAGGACCATATAATTTTGTTCCTATTTCAACTTCCCTTCACTTTTAGAGTTAATTTGCATAAGGTTGGGGATGAACAAGTACCATTTTTCCAACTTCAAAGTTTCTTTTTCCATGCCCATGATCTTCATGTTGCTCCATTCACTTTATAGCCAAATTAAGTCAGTTGCAAGAACTTGATAATATCCTACATTTCTTTGAATGTGTCCTCAAATGTTGATGTTCAAGAATCTTGAATTGCTTATCTTTAGAGAGGGTGGACCATATCCTTAAATTTCTTTTGAGGGATTCAAGCTTGTTGAAGAGTGGTGTGAAGTTGTAATGCCCCTTCCCATATTTTTCAATGAAAACAACAGGCTTGAAATATAAACAACGATCCTCAACAAATTATATCCAATCAGGAACAATTATTCACACTCAAATAGTATCAATAACTAGCTAGAAAATCACATAGATCTGCACAAAATGAATCAAACTCTGGCAACAACTTATATCAATTAAGATCTGATTTCCACAGAAAATAGGACTGTTATTATGGTCATTACAATAGCAACAACAAGTACAATTCTCCAACAACCAATGCTCAAAAGAACAACTAAAATTCCCTGCAACTACTTGAAGCTCTATCTAGAAAACATTGGTATAACACTTCTGTCATGTCCCTTTTTCAAAAACCAAATAAAAGATTTTTTGCCCAAGGAGATGTTGGAGTTTGGGAATCGGAGTTGCTGCTTGATCCATGCCTAGGAGCTATTGGAGGTCGGAGATTGAGGTTGTTGCTTGACGCATGCCAAGGAGCTATTAGAGGTTGGGGATCGGGGTTGTTACTCAACACATGCCAAGAGCTATCGAAGGTCAGGGATCGGGGTTGTGGCTTGATGCATGCCAAGGGCTATCAGAGATCAGGGATTTGGGTTGTGGCCCGATGCATGCCAAGGAACTATCACGGATTGGAGTTTGGAGATACCACCCGACCCATGCCAAGTTGAAAGGAAGGAAAAACCCAAACCTCCAACAAGAAATTTTGTAAGGCCTGTAAGGCCAACTTGCACTGCAACATGTCAAGGGCCCATTAAGGCCAACCTGTGATGTAGCGTGTAGAATTCAAATTTGGGCCTCGGTGCTAATCTAGGTTTGGTTTACTAATGTTGTCTTTTGGGTTTGCAGCATATAATACTAGGAAAAAATTTCATTTTGAGACCATCTATGTTATGTTATTGTATCTTCTGGGCACTTTTTGTTCAAGCGATCTTCTATGGACAAAAACCCATAGGAGATTGTGAACAATGGACGAAAACCCTTTGGTTCTTGAGGGCATTCTCACTTGTCTCCATATAGATCCTTGGGTATGATTCAAGTAGTCTATTGCTTATTGCTTTAGTTTGTGATGCAGTCAAGGATAAGGGGCCAAATGAATGGAAGCCTTTTCCTTGCAGCAAACACCCAAGACACACCCACAAGAGTTTGATAATTTCCAATATTGTCACATGCAACATTTCAAGCTCATGTTAGCACCAAGATTTACAACAAAATATCTGATTTGACTCATCAACACCAAGATTTTCATACATGCAAATGATCTCCTTACAAGAACTCAACTCATAGATATGAAAACTAACCCTTCCCTTACATAAACAATTTGGGTGTGCACATGCATTACAAGTTTCTACAGAAATATTGATTATCTCCCCAAGGAATAAATAATTCCCACCCCAAGATACTACATGCAACTCAACACTCCCAACCTGCAAAAGCACACACACATTGAGTATATTAGTCTCCTCAATTGAGCTCCCTAACAACCTACAAACAAAGAAGAATGCCACTATCGTTTTGGTCCTACCAATCCTCTCTCTAGAAGCTAACTCTCCTTCATTTCCAAGAAATATTAAATTTTCCTTGTCCAAATGACTTTCTTCTTCAATTCCAAAACCTTCCTTGTGTGAAATTTCTTGTTTTGGGAGTTACAACTCCCCAAATGGAGCTCAAGTTTGCATGCATGCAAATGTGCCAAGTGGAAGGCCATTGTGTAAGAGATTCTCTTACAATGACTAAAAATAGCCTAAGTGGAGTCAAAGATGCCCTTACAATGTAACTCCCCACTTAATGAGCATCATAAGTAATCCCCAAAATTATGAGGTGTCATAGATCCTCTTACATTGAATTACGAGTGGAGACAAAATTCAAGATTCTCTTCCCAAGTGCAAATGTGGCATCTCAATTACAATTACATGAGATTTTAGTTAACAATTTCAAATGGGATATCCTAAATACATGAGAAATGAATTAAAATGCTAAAAAATGAAATAGTAGAGATTCTCCACACCATAGGAGCCAAGGTTCTTATTCAGGAACACAAATAAAAAGAAATTTATTTTTGGTTGATGTTGATTGTTGAAACCCAAAAATCTTCCTACATCAATTTGATCATTTGTATGGGTATGACAGAAAATGCTCATGTTGAATGATATGTTTGTTGGGAAAAATGGTTCTTTCCAATGGTGGCTGGTCAATTTTTTTTATGATAATCATGTTAGCATTTTAATTTGCACATTTTAGTGTGACAAAAAATAGAATAGCATGTATGGTTGAACCATTCTTCAAATTCAAAAGGGAAGCTCTTTGTAAATAAAACTAACCTAAAACCTTGATCTAAACCATAGTTTGCAGACTCTTCAGGACTCTGCGGACTCGCCGCGGACTCGCGAGTCCTTGAGCCTCCCGAGTCGACTCGCCACGGACTCGGGAGTCGAGTCCAGGAGAGTCCTGGCTCGGGACTCCCGAGTCTGAGCTCAAGACTCGTCCGAGTCCTGAGCTCGGACTCCCGAGTCCCGAGCCAGGACTCTCCTGCGCGGCTGGGACAGCATAAAACATAAAAACGCCTTCTTTTTTTTTATTTTTTGTTTCATTTTCACAGTCTAGGTTGCCAATACAGGTCTGCAAATTGATTTGGAGCTGATTGAAGCCAAGAGAACGAGCTAAAAGGATCAAAATAGAGTCAGGTAAGTGATCTAACACTTCTTTTTTTTAATTTTCTTTCATTCAAAATCAAAAAATTCAAGAGAAATAAGGGGAAATGCTGCCAAATTTTTTTCTATTTTCTTTAATACCCTAATTCCTACAATTTCTAGCTTGGTTTTGCATTCTTTTTTTTTGCAATTGTTTGAAACTTTGAAATTTTGAATCATATTCATTTGCTGATTTTTTAGCAAACCCTAACTGATTTTTTTTTTGTTTTCCATGTTGAACTTCCAGCAATGTCATCTTCAAATCCAAGGGGAAATAAAAGAGACCCTGCATGGAAGTATGGAATTCCAGGAGATAAAAAAGGTGAAGTGACATGTACTGAATGTGATAAATGGATGACAGGAGGAATAAACAGATTAAAATACCACCTTGCTAGAATACCTGGGCAAAATGTAGAGGGATGCAAGAAAGCTACTCCTGAGATTATTAGAGAGATGAAGGCCCTTCTTGCTGACTATGAGATGAAAAAAGATGAAAGACAAAAAACAAAGGATGCCCTAGCAGCTGCGATGAGTGGATCCCAATCCCGTGGTGTTGCAAGTCCAAGCTTTCGTGCTCCACATTCATCTTTTGGTGAGAGTCCTGATGGTTCCTTTTCTACTGCTAGTGCTGACCAGGGTCCTTCATCAAGACCAAATTATTTTATTCCACGTAATGTTCCAGGAGCACAACCTTCACTTGAAGGTACCGGTTGGAATAAGGAAAAGCATCATGAAGCTAGGATGGCTGCTGCAAACTTTTGGTACTACAATAATCTACCTTTCAATGTTGCAAACAGCCCATATTGGGAAGGTTTGGTGAACGCCCTTACAGTTGCAGGAAAGGGGTTTAAGACCCCATCATCTAGAGATTTGAGTGGGCCATTGCTAGAGGAAGCCGTAAAGAATACACGGCTTGTGGTTGATGAGCAAAAGAAATTTTGGAGAAGAAAAGGTTGCAGCATTTTATCTGATGGGTGGACAGATGGACGAAATAGAACTCTTCTTAACTTTTTAGTGTCCTCTAATGGTGGATTGGTGTTCCTAAAATCAGTGGATGCCTCCCATGAAATCAAAAATGCTGAGACTTTATGCAATCTATTAGATGAGGTGGTCCAAGAGGTTGGAGTTGATAATGTTGTCCAAATCATCACGGACAACGCAGCTGCTTATGTAGCTGCAGGTAGACTACTTATGGAGAGGCATCCCACAATTGTATGGTCTCCATGTGCTGCACATTGCTTGGACCTATTGCTAGAGGACATTGGGAAGATTTCATGGGTCAAAAAAGTGGTTGAAGATGCAAAAAATGTTACAAAATTTATCTACAACCATACTTGGGTGCTTTCTTTGATGAGGAAATTCACAAATGGCAAGGACCTTGTGCGACCTGGAGTGACACGATTCGCTAGCCACTTCCTCACATTGCAAAGCATTCTTGGTGCCATTGGTCATCTCAAGCAAATGTTCGTGTCCGATGCTTGGAAGGGGTCCTCATTTTACAAGAAACCTGAAGGGGAGAGGATTGTTGCCATAGTTTTTGATGAGACATTCATCAAAAATGGAGAGGAGTTGATGGGGGTAAGTAGCAATCACACAAAAAAAAATTATACATGATAATCTATTTGCTGTTTTTATTTTTTGAGGGGTTAATTTTGTTATAATTTAACATTTGTTTTCATTTTTTTAGGTGACAGAACCTTTGGTGAGGGTTCTTCGTATGGTGGATGGAGATGGCATGCCAATGGGTTTCATCTATGAGGCCATGGATAGGGCCAAAGAGGCCATATCACATTACTATGGTGGCAACAAAAGGAAATATGAAATCATATGGCGCATCATTGATCGAAGATGGACACACCAACTCCACCAGCCGATTCATGCCTTTGCCTACTTCTTGAATCCGAAGTTCTACTTCTCAGAAACATTTAAGGCGGATGAGGAGGTCATGGATGGTCTTGTCACATGCATTGATAGGATGGTGCCTGATCATGAGCTGAGAGATAAGGTGCTTGATGAGTTGGAGGTGAGATTTGTTATATCTTATTTATGAAATTGCAATGTTGAGCCTTGACTATCTATGAATTTTCTATATTTGATTTACTTTTTCTTTTATCTATTCAAGGTTTACAAGGGTGCAGAGGGGAGACTCTTTTCCTCCCAACAAGCAATTGAAAGAAGAGGAAAACAACAACCAGGTAAAAAATGAAATTAGAAACTTGATTCTTACATATAGATTTTTTACTTTATTCTTATTTCTTAATATTTATATTTTTTAAACATGTTTTTGTAGATCTATGGTGGGAAAACTATGGTGCTAGCACACCAAATCTTCAAAAGCTAGCCATACGTGTCTTGTCGCAGCCATGCAGTGCTTCTGGGTGTGAACGCAATTGGAGTCTATTTGAGAACATTCACACAAAGAAGAGAAACAGGTTGACTCAGCAGCGCTTAAATGATTTAGTTTTTGTTCGGTACAACCTTCGCCTTCGAACTAGAAAGGTGGAGGGTGTTTCACACGAGTCCATCGACTTGGATGACATTGATCCATATGGTGAATGGACTATTAATGAACAAAATGATGAGGCTGATGTCTTACTTACTGATGAGGATCTTGCTGAATTAGAGAGAGCAGCAGCAGAAGAAGAAGAAGCAGCAAGATTGGATGCCATGGAGGACGACGAAGACACATTTGAATATCATGTTTCCCCTTCTCGATCTCCTAGTCCTCATTTGGATACTATAGCACGGGCACCTTCTAGTTCTAGGCCTTCAAAATTGGCTACCATTGGGAGGGGAAAGAGGAAGATGTAGACTACATGTGGTTATTAATGTTTTCTTCTTTTTGACATGATTATATGTAAACATTTATAAACTTATGATGTTGTTATACATTGAAATTTGAAACTATGAGTATTTGATGACTATGAAATTATGAATGATTAAATTTCAATTATTGAGTGTTTGATGATCATATGACATGTGTAATCTTTGAATTATGAGTGTTTGATAATCAAATTAGGCTCTTATGTTCTCTAAATGCATTAATTTGTTCTTGTTTTTTTGTAAAACTACGGTTTTTTTTTTGCCGAGTCCTTGCCGAGTCTTTTCCCGAGTCCGTGCCGAGTCCCCGAGTCCGAGTCATATTTTGGGCTGCCGAGTCCGCGGCGAGTCCGAGTCTGCAAACTATGATCTAAACTATATGTACTCGCTATTTACAATTTGTACAAGTGTGTTTAGTGCAATGGCACTTCAACTCAAGGTAAGAATTTTTAATGCTTTTTGACTTATATTGTTTCGCTGAAGGCAAAAATTGAGCTATTGGAGTACATATAAAGCTGGGATTGATTTAAACAACACAAAAGAATTGATAAATCGAAAAGGGGAATGGCATACAAAGTTATATGACCCACTTCATTGTGACTTGCAATACAAAGCTTGCAATTAATGACAAAAACACTTCAACTTCATCTACACATACACCAGATGTTGAGTTGAATGCAGTCATTGCACTCAAAATTACAACGGCCAACTTAGTACTACAATACAAAGCTTCCACCAACTATTATGCAATATTCAACCCATAAAAGCACAATAACACATAAGGATACAAAACACTTCAACAACAATTCAAGTTGCAAAATAGACATTCTAAATTTTATCAAATGATACTAAATGAATAAACTAAGTGCCAAGAGCACTTAGTTTTAAATGTTTACAAGACATTACACGAAAAGAAAAATAAAGCCTAACTACAACTAAACTAAGAATAAGTTACTTGCATGCAAAGCAAACTTATTACACAATTCTATTTACAAATAATAATCCTTATCTCAAGAAGTCTTTATAGAGGCTCCTAGTAAGGACAACTATAAGCTAACAATAGATCTTCTAGAAGGTCCTCTAAAACTAATCAATCTATTAATAGTTGCTAAAAGTAGAATTTTTTTTATAGAATGCAAGAATCAAGTAGCCCCCCTATAAATTATAGTGTGCCTAGTAAACTTTTTTCACGTGACCAGTGACGGCGCGACACGCCCTTCGGTACCACGGGGATTGGGGTGAGACTAGACCTTGTGACCTCTTGCCTGCAATAGGATGCATTAGCCAATCAAGCTAGGGCCCCGCCCCTAAAAATAGAATTATCAAAATAGGCTTTACCTCGAAAAATAGATAACTACAAATAACACTGGCTATAAATAATGTCACTAATAATAGATTTTTTGATAGTTGGCAATAATGATGATTTTGATGATCTAATGAAGCTATTTTGTTCTAAACATGACAATCCCTTTGAAAAAGTATTATAATGCTTTGAATTTGTTAACTCTTCTTTATTGATTTCTCTGCACCAAACCCTAGCTCAAATATGCAACTTTGAATGCTTTGGAACCCTAGTGTGCTATCACTCTCCAAACACACCAACATGATGATGCTATGTGTAAAGTCCCTACCAAAATATCTCAACAAACTTGCAAATTTTCTAATTTCCTACTCACAAGCAATTCGTCAAACAATTGGTAATAATTGAACCAATCAATATTTCTGAATGGGCGACCAGCAAGGTAAAATCACCAAAATCCAGACAAAGGGTCGCCTAGGTATGAAGAAACCACAAAAACAATACCCACAAAAAGATATCAACTGTTTCAATCAGCACGAGCAAGAATGTGATTCAGCTATGCATAAACCAGCAACATGAAAATATGGTAAACACTCCAAAAGGTCTTCAAACTGCAAACTAACACACACCCACACCAAAATATGCTAGAAAACATCAAACCCAACAAGAACTGAAAGCATAAAGAAAGCCATCACCATTGTTCGCTCTACTGCAACCTCTGAATGAAGTTGCATCCACTATTCAACTAGGAGTTGTCTCAAAAATTTGAAATTGAAGTTAGCTTGGAGGGATTTCGTCCTCAAAGCCCCAAGAGTTCTGTCACCATTTCGGCAGCAGTTTGTTATCAAAAATAAGCATAACCAAATGAGAGGAGGAGAGGCATATAAATAGGCTCCAAACCTAGAAGTTTGAATTGCAAACCCTCCAAAATGGGACACCAACTTTTGGAGCAATAAAGTATTCATAAAAAATAGTTAAGTCTTCAACATAGGCATCCACATTTTGAATTGCATTTAATACCTTTTAAAATGCATAAATCACCCAAACTTGGCGTCCAACTCCAATGACCACATTTTTAAAACAACTTAAGTTGCACAACCTAGGTGTTGAGGCCAAAAAGCAACTCAATAAGAAAACATTAACTTAAGTTGCAAACCTTCCATTTTTGGATTCCAAGAACATTGGAAGAGCCACTGCCAAAAACTACACACCCAGAAATAGTACTTACTAAAAATAGCTTATTGCTAAAAATAGTGACACCAAACACCATATGAGCACATTCTGAGTAGCCATTGTAACTTACTAAAAATAGTAAGTAAAAAAATAGACACTGCTAAAAATAGCAATGGCTTCCCACCAAAGCTCTCTGAAAACCTAGAAAGACCCAAAAAACATACTGGTAAACTCTTGCAAAGAACTCCTGAAAAACTGTCATGAAACCTCCAAGAAAATAGGAAACCCTAAAAACTGCCTTCAAATAGCCTATGGGCTTCCGAAATAGGCTAATGGTCTCAAAAGTGACTAGGACTGAGAAGGGGACATTACACACTCCATCCACTCAATAAAGTGCAAATAGACTACATTCAAAAAGGGCAAAGGACTTGGTGTATGTGCATTCAAACTTGTGGCTCCTTACACACAAACAAAGTGCCTACAAAGAAGGAGACACAAGGAAGTGGGATATCGAGCCAGAGCATCTTGACTTGGATGCTTCCACAAGCCACTTTGTTGCACTTGATGTTGATGATGACTATGAGCCAACTCACAAGCCACTTTCTTGCACTTGATGTTGATGATGACTATGAGCCAACTAGTGAGCATGAGAGTGCTAGTGTCAATGCTAGTGGTAGTGCAAGCGCAAGTGTCAGTGCCAATGCCACTAGCGCTACTTGTCGTTCTTCTAATTTACCACTACATACATCATCTAATATGGATGGTGATGATGATATTTTTAATGACCCATATGATATTTGATCAATGATCAATGATGGTTGATTATCGACACTTGACATTATTATTATTGAACTTTAATCTATATCATGGCATTCGAGTTTCACTAATGTTTTATATTTGACTATGAAAGTGGTGGCGTATTTTTGCTATGTTATTTGACTATTAATATGGTGGTGTATTTTGAACTTAATTATTGCTGCAAATATGTATATATTTCTGATTTTTATATGTTTTTGTATTAACGAACCCAACTGTTGGCAAATGGTTAGCGCTCCCATTGAGATTTGTGACATGGCCTAATCGCCTCCCATGGATCCGTTAACTCTGGTAGTTGTATTGGGCATTAACAGGTCGACCTTTTGGTGCAATGACAACCATGGAGCCAACAACAGGTAGTAGAGCCAAAGGTGTCGAGTTCAACCCCTACGCGTGCGCGAGGGGAGATTGTTGGCAAATGGTCAACAAGCCCTCGGGATTCGCGACATGGACTAACAGCCTCTCGCGGATCCATTAACTCTAGCGAAGAACCTACTGACTTAACTCAGCCGATGCTAAAAAATATTTTTTGGCAGCTTGTTTCAAAGGATTTTAGACAAATATTAAAGAAGTTGCCAGGCAATAAATAATACTAAAATTGAATAAACAAGTAACTATGGAGTAAACTGCAATTATATTATGTAATTGGCAATTGCTATAAGTAAATCTTATTCAACAAACATACCCAGAGGTCCTCAGCTTAATTAAATAAGAAACTTTTGGAACAAGCCAGGCAATACAGGAAAACTGACAAATCAAATCGTCCAACTCCAGATACTGATTTCTCCACACAGGAAACTGGATCAAATGCCCTGATAGTGCTAGGCACCCATGATGAAGCAATCAGATGCTAAAAAAGCAAGGCGTTTCTACCTCCTTGTTCACACATCCCAGCTAGAAGCAAGCACGCCTCCCAATGATGTACGGCCAGAAATGAATAGTGTACGACCAGCTTATGGATGTGAATGGCTGAGGAAAGGCGTCCCAACTGATAAAGCCCTTTCCTTTATTGAAAACTACTAAATAATTGAATAGTAAATCTGTTGCAAGCACAAATGGACTCTAGAATGAAGCACTCTCTGTAGCAATGATTCAGTTGGTCTTTCACAGCTTCAAGATTGCAGGACACTGAAGAATTGTTACTCTCCAATGGATGAAAATTGTTGAAACCCTTGTCTCAGACACAACTTCAAAGAAGACAAGAAATAATGTCAAATGATCAATTCTGAATGAGGTCGACTTGTCTCTTGCCTCTTTTATATTCTCCTCAAAAAAGCATGACTTTCCAAAAAGCTCATTAAATACATTTAAAATGTATTTAAGGTACTTTATACTTTTTAATTAAATTATCCCACTTGAGCATACCTTTTTGATTAAATAATCAATCTCACTTTATTAAATTTAAGTGGCTCACCTTTTTATAAAGTTAAAATATAACTTTATAATATCCCTTTTAATAATTAAATATAACTTAACCACTTAAATATTAATATTCCCCTCAATACTCAGTATTTTGACGTGCCGTTAGAAGCTGGGGTCAACATTGTATAACCCCCATGTGTCCAGGTGCCCTGACTAAAAATAGCATCACTGCCAAATTGACTTACTATAAATAGTAAGTCCTCAAACTAAGCCAAATACTAATCTACAAAGGCCTGAAACTGAACCCAATACTGAATTGAGGAAATGGAGTGACAACAACCTCCATCAACTGTCACTGAAACCCTCTATCCAAACATATTAGCCTACGAGGATCCAAGTAATAGGCTAACCCATCTGCAACTGATACTGACTGGAGTGGGGACATTACACTCTAGTAGTTGTATTGGGAATTAACAAGTTGACATTTTGGTGCAACGACAACTGTGGGGCCAACACCAACACCAAAATTTTTTTTTCCCAAACCCACGAATCGAACCATTGAACCCAAACCCGAACCCAAACCGGTTATTTAGCAAAATACCATATCCCTTGGTGCCATTAATATACCTTGGGATTCTCTTGCCTACTTGCCAATGTGTGTCCTTTGTTGTCTCCATAAATTTGAAAATCAAGCTTACTACATGCATTATATCAAGCTTAGTTGCTATCAAATACATTAAACTTCCAACCATACTCTTGTATAAAGTTGGATTCACATTGTTGTTGCAATCTTCCTTGCTTAATTTTAGACTTGTGGTTGTTGGTGTTGGTGCAGGCTTGTTTTGCATTCTAAATCTTTTCAAAATCTCTATTGCATACTTTGCTTGAGATATAAAAATGCCATGTTTCGTTTTCTTTACTTCTATACCAAAGAATTATTTTAGCATACTTAAGTATGTCATCTCAAACTCATTTTTCATGGCTTCTTTAAAATCAATAACAAGGAAATTATCATTCCCATATAAACTAGATCACCTACATACAAAACAATTAAAATTCACCATCACTTGCCTTGATGTAAAGACTGGGCTCACCATTGCTTTTGCTAAAGCCATTTCTCAACAAATATGGATCAATCCTATTGTCCCATGCCTGAGGTGCTTGCTTCAACCCATGAAGAGATTTCTTTAGCCAATATACTTTGTTTTCTTGTCTTGGAACTTCATAGCCAAGTGGTTCTTTAACATACACTTCTTCTTTCAACACTCCATTCAATAAGGAAGATTTCACATCTATTTGATACACCTCCCACTTGTGCTAGGCTATTATTGCTTAGACTATCTGCACAGTTTCCATCATTGCTACTAGAGCATATGTCTTGTCATAATCTCTTATAGGATGTTTGTATCCCTTAACAACCAACCTTGCTTTACGTCTTTCTATTCTTCCTTCAACATTACTCTTGGTCTTATAGACCCACTTCACTCCAATCAATTGTTTTCCCATAAATAAATCAATTAGCTCTTGTCTTATTTCTTTCTATAGCATCTATTTCCTCATCCATGGCCTCACACCATTTCTCTTCTTTCACAACTTCAAAATAAATTGGATTACCATGAGAAAATAATGCAAAATTAATATTTTCATTTGATTCATCATCATAACTTTCATTTTGATAAATCTCCCTCAATCTTTTCATTTTATTGGCATTAGGGAGGTGAGAGTGGGATCAAAACTCTCACTGCTGCTATTGCTTGACAATGCAAAAAGTCTTTGGAGTTGTTGTCTGTATAGATCTTTGAAGTTGTTAGGAGAACTTTGGAACTTCTAAAGGTGATCTCTAGAGTTGACTACCAAGCTCCATACCTGTTGAAGATGCACCTTGTTGTTCTTCATGTCCTTCATCATTAATTGGCACACTAATTGTAATACCTGAAGAGGTGTCCATCGTGCCATCCCATGACTCATTTTCTATTAATTCAACATCCTTTCTTATCATAATTTGCTTAGCGGCAGGGTTATACAATCTATATGACTTGGAATCTTCATTGTAGCCTACAAAGATGCATTTTTCACCTTTGTCATATTCCAACTTTTTTCTCTTCTCCTTTGCCACAAATGCATATGCCAGACACCCAAACACTCTAAGGTGATCCACACTCCATTTGCATTTTTTCCATATTTCTCGTGGAATCTTATCATGTATAGCCTTTATAGGAGATTTGTTTATCAAATAAATTGTTGTTGCAATAGCTTCACCCCAATATTCATCTGGGAATCCTTTGAATTTCAACATACTTCTTTCCATCTCCAATATGGTCCTATTTTTCCTCTCAATCAAACCCTTGACAAAGTCATAACACCTCAAACACAATGATTTCCTTCACAAATTGACACTATTCCTTGTAGCACAACAAACACCCCTTTTCTGACATAATTTGCAAACCAGGTCTCAAACCCAAAAACCAACCACCATTTGGGATACCCTTTTTGACACTTCAAATCATATCAAAATTTTAGATTGGGTTTCTTTGGAACAACACCCTCAAAAACCTGCTGCTACACTTGACCATAGGCCTAATTAGGCTTGTTTGACAAGGGAACTATTGATTCTACCCTCTCCAATCCTCAATTCTTCATTCTAGAGCACCTAACATGTCATATGGGGTTTGCACATGCAAATTCTATCAACTAGAATGGTTTCCAAACACCTTTTCTATAAAACCCTACTCCTATAGAACCTTTTATGCCCAAAACAAGGGGATTTTCCACCTAGGGCATCACCTAATCTTCATCAAACTTCCTCCCCTGCTCCTGCAAACACCATGAACTCAAAATACATCCTATCTAACCCCATTCCACCAATTCTTAAATATTTTCACCGGTGGAATGGTGTGATTTTCATTATTCTTCCCTCAAAACTCCAAAACCTAGGGTTTTTGAACCAATCTTAGAAAATCTACTGTAAAATCCTCAAAACTTGATGAAATCTTATGAAACAAAAACCAAAAGGAAGCTCACTCAACCCTTCATCAATTTCAATGCATCAGTGAGCATTCCCAGGCCGTACCAAACGTTGTAGCAGCAAAATTAGCCTCTAAAATGCGGGAAAACAGTGAATCTTTATTATTCAATCTTCTCAATGTACATTAGAAACTGGAATCGACCATTACATGATGTATTTAAACATTTTCCCAACCAAAACAACCGACTACAACTACCTTTCAAGTCCCATGACCGTTCAATTTCCTCAAAATGCAAAAAGTGCAAAAGTTGCTTGACAACTTTGCAACTTTTACAAACTTGATCAAATGGACTCCAAACTGACTCCAAACCACCTAACCACCTAAATTGAATCCAAAAACATCACAAGTGGTCTTTAAGATCTTATTACAAACCAAAAGACTCAACATCTAACTCTGCAACATTTTCACATTAAGAGCTATGGTGCCCTGCACCAGCTACTCCATTTTTCTGCGGAGTGTAATTGTTTGTCAAGTCCTTCTTGTTGCCTTCATTTCTATAGAAATTCACAAATTCTTTGGAGGTATACTCTTACCCCTCTATTTGACCTAAGGACCTTAATAAAATGTCTACTTTCCTTCTAGTTTGGGCCTTAAAACACTTTGAACTTCTCAAAGGATTCAATGGTGGTCTTTCCCTTCTAGAGTTCCTTGATTGAAAGGGTTTCCTATGTTGTTTGCCTAAATTTCAAGCTTTACATTTACCATTTGGCTCTATTATGGTTGGTAAGCCCCTAACCATATCCTTCTTGGCCAAAAGACTCAATCTAGAATAACTTAAATGTGCATACTTTAAATGTCAAAGCCTTGAGGGGTCTTGAATGACCATCCTTAGGATTGCTTGTTGTTCTACTACTGTACATTTCTCATGACTAGGAGGAACAACTGCAAATTGGGCTGATAGAAAAGTTTGTATTCATAGAGGAAACATCCTATTCTTTGTCATTGGGATTGCTGCTGCCATGTTCGTACTCCCATTCTTATCAAAGATGATGCACTCACTTTTCTCCATCAACACTTTGTAACCTCTTTGGACCAATTGTCCAACACTCAAGAGATTATGCTTTATACCTTGGGAAAAATAAACTTTCTCAATCGTTTTTTTGTCACCGTACTTGGTGTGAATCATAACAAACCCTTTGCCCACTAAAGGAATTGTTTCGTTGTTCCCCGTTTTGATCTTAGACTTGACATTCTTGTCAATAAATGCAAATAAATTTTCATTACCACTCATGTGGTTACAAAGGATTGATCAGCTTCAACTAATTTTTCATCAGCCACATTTGCACTCTGGTTTAACTAATCACACTACTTTTGTCAATTCGCTTGCATAATGACCATATTTGTGGCATAATAACATTGTGCATTGCTTTTATCATAACTTTGGCTTGAACTACTACTATTTTTTTTAGATCTAGAGCTAGACTGTGAGTTGCTTGCTCCCTCTTGGTTGTTTGTTCATCCAGAGTTGTTTTCTCTAGAGTTGCTTCTACCTCTACCTCTTGAGTTCCTTTCAGAGGTATTTCTTCCTCTCCCCCTACCTCTTGCATTGGCTTGAGCTTTGAATACCTGCTCTTGGAAAGTAGGTGCAAATCTATTGAAGCACTACTCATGGGTTTGTAAAGAACCCATCAACCGTCATCTTTGAGAGGTCTTTGGCCTCTTCTATCACAATAACAATTGGGTCAAATTTTGAGGATAGACTCCTAAGAATTTTTTCAACAATCCTCTGCTCTTCCATTGTGTCACCATTGATTCTCAATTGATTTATCAAAGTGGAAACTCTTGTGTGGAAGTTTGAAATAGACTCATGATGTAAGAGCATCTAGGGGTACTGGCAATCAACATCACCCAAAATGAAAGTATTTTAATTTTTATTGTTTATTGAGGTTTGGTAATGATGTATTTGGAGAATAAATTGCAATATTAGGCCTAAATAAATATTAAATAATTTCCTTTTATTATTTTTTTGCAAATTTTGGGAGTGGAGATAATTTAGGACGTAATTTAAATGGGAAAAATCCAAAAAAGCAAACATGGCGTGGATTTTTGGAAGTTAACATAATGGATCAAGGAACATTTAATGTTTTTACTAATTGTTGGTGAATCCTTTTCAGTTGCATGGGTGTAGCCTTTTCAAAGGAGGCAACAAATCAGATTTTTAGAAAGTAGTGCAAGAGAGGTATTAGCAATTTTTGGGTTGTCATTAAAAGGCAGATTTTTAAAGAAGAAGGGAGAGTTGAGCATGACATTTCTTAGGAGGTTATTGAAGGCTTTTGTTGCAAGTTGAAAGGGTTATTGTAGCCATGAAAGATAGAAGAGTCCATTGTTGAAAGTTGAAGAGTTGCAGGTGATTGTTTGCAGGAGAAAAGTGCAGATTTGGAGGTGCTCATGAAGCACATAGCTTACTTTTTGTTGTAGAATGTTTTTGGTTCATTTTCAAATTATGTAAAGGGCATATGTTGCTGCCCATCAGTCATTTGTTGACTGAAAATAACATTGTAATCAGATTTCCATATGAACAGACCTTTTGTTGCAAATTTTAGATGAATTCATGAGACTTTGTTGCAGATTTTGCTTGCATTATTGTGATTGTTTGAGTGTGTGATTTCAGAGAAGAGGGTTTGTTGTGACCCCCTTTTTCATCAACTCACTGTCTATTTGGAGCTTAACTAACCTCACCTTATCTGTCCCCTTGTAGCTGATTTGAAGAATTTCCCAAAACTCCTTTGCATAGTTAGCTGCTGCTATTTTGGGGGAAATGGCTTTTGTCAAAGCTGCCTCTATCAAACTGTGGGCTTTTGCATCTTTTCTGTTGGTCTCCTTCAACTAGCCCTTTTGGTTATTTGAGGGTTACATACATTGTTGGGTCAGTCACATCTACAAATCCATTGACCACAAGCTCCCATAAATCATTTGCTACCATTATTGTTTTCATCTTCTTTTCCCACACATCATAATTTTGCCCATTAAAAGATGGTGGTTGTTGCCAACTCTTGTTGTTTTCCCCAACCATGCTTTAAACTGCAACAAATCTCTAAATCCAAAAAACTATTGCACAACACACTCTAAAACCTAGGGCTCTGATACCAAATTGATGGGAATAAAATCCAAAACTATCACACAGAGATTGCAGCTCTGTTACTAATTGTTGGTAATAAACCAAACAACACAAACTATGAAGACCAATAGAGGAGAACAACACTCATAAAAGCACAAATAACATATTTTCTATTTATCAAAAAATGAAATTTACAGAAATTTCTTATTCAGATTACAAAAAGCTTACAGACAGCTTTTACTATTGCTGTTAATAAGTACTCCTTCTGAAGTTGTTGGGTACTATTTGGAGTTGATGTTTATGACTGGTTTCCTACAGCTGTCTGGAGCACTGTGTAACTAACTTCCTGTAGCTGCTACTACTATTCTTCTGTACACACTTTTGTTGCTGCTGCAACTTCACTTTCTGCTCAACAACTGCTAAAACCAAAAAACATTCTTCTATTTTCTCTCTTGTTGTCTTTGCCACACAAAAACTCCCACTCACTTCAAAATTCAAATTCACTTACCAGCATTTACTTCACAGCTAACCAACAATAATTGTTGCAACTGGCATCAAAGGGAAGAAGGTGATGAAAAGATTCCAAAAAGATTTCTAATAGATTTTGCTCTAAAAAGCTCAGGATTACGATAAATTCCAACACAAACATCATCATGGTTGATAGTTTCAAAGAGGAATTCAAAGGCTTTAACACCATGACCCACCACTATGCTATTTCAAATGGCAATTCCTACTAATTTCATGACCCCCATGACAGCAATGGACTTGAGGTCAATTTTGGAGGACTGTGCCAGTCTGCAAGTGCTCCTAGATGACTAATGGACCTTCAATTTTCCCTATAGGTTTTGTGCATGAACACTCTATGTTTACAAGCTCTACAAACTGTGCCTTGAAGAATCATCTTTAGGTTTTTCCTAAACAATAGGCCTTGGCTATATTTGTACAAGCAAAATCTTGTCTCCATGAGAACCTCCTAATGATTGTCCTTTCTTCCATGGATTTGGCTCTCTGTTGCAAAGGGGCATGATATGATATGTTGTAGTGCACTAATCATCTCAGTATGCTGTATAATATGATATGTTGTCTGCAAGAAAGCAATTTTAGACTTGTCTATTCTACCCTACGATATGTTGTAGTGCACTAATTATCTCAGTATGCTGCATGCCGATGTGCTTGTCCATTTTTCTTGCTGCAAGTGTCTTCTGGCTTTGTTCTAGGCCTTGTTGCTGATGCAAAGGGTGTTTATGCCTGCATTAATGATCTTTGCTTCTTGTGGCTTTATTGATGGTCCTTAAGTAAGTGTTTCCAGCTGCTACAAGAGTTTGAAATGACAAGATATGGCTTAGTACATGCTCATGATGCTTATATGAAGTAAATTTAATGCTCAAGGACAGTGTTTGCACCCCTGCAGGCCTATTTGCTATTTATTTTACTTGTGCAGCTGGTGAAAGAGTTTCTCCCCTGCCCCAAATTATTCTCTGCAGATCCAATTAGGATCTTGTTTGTTCTCCATGTTCATTCTACTTTGTCATTCTGTGCTACTGAGGACTACTGCCTACAAAGGCTAGCCCATATGCTCAAATACGTAATTTGACTGTTCTCCTACACCTAAAGGTTGTTTGTATACTAAAAGCTGTATATGCATGAAGGTAAGATGTATTTCAGGTTGGTCATTGAATCAATTTTATGGCTGTATATGTCTCAGGCTAGTCTAGGGTATCAAAGAATGCAAGTCGAGCTTTGTGAGAGCTAAGAATATGTGTTATAAACTAAAGGAAGGTTGGTCATGCAAGTTGCAGCTGTAGCTAGATGTCTCCATGGTAGACTGCAGCAATTTGAGGGAATCTTTTAACCTAGTTGCAGGTTCCCTCTTGCCACACTTGCTGGAATAATTTTAACAGGATTAGATTAATTTATGACAGCCATTCCAAAGCATTGCAAACCTTTTTCTAACGGTTTTTTCTTGTTTCATATCAACAATTGTAGCTTTGAGATGGATTATTAAGTATGTCTAGTTGCAATGTCATTATCTTTGATTTGTATATGCATGCAAGTCTTATTCCCTTCTTGGCTTCTAGATGTTCTCTCTTCTTTCTTGTTGGCTATGACTTAGTTGTCCATTAGAGTAAGCACTGCTTAGGTTGGTGAGAGGTGAACACATTTAAATCTAATGATCAGGTCTCTCTTGTTGGCTTAAGAGTAGCTGTAGGTTCTTCCATGCTCTTATGATCAGTAGCATAACTAAGGCCTAATCTTTTGCAAGCTAGAAATGATGAACTATTAGAGGATCAAGCTAGTATGTTTTCCCTCTTGCTTATGTGTACAAAAATTCATGTGTTTCCACTCTTACAGACATGTATACTGCTGTAATCTTATGATGCATGGCAAGAGGATGTCCTTATCTACTTATGAGATCTTTTGGGTCTTCCTACAGCCAATGTTGACATGAATTTAGTGACAAACTCAAGGATTCATAAGCACTATGGGTATGGTTGTTGGGACCTTGAATCTATTTTTCCATTTCTCTTTAACTGTCCTATAAACAAGACCTCAGAGATTCCCTCACTTGGTATAGCAGATTCCTAAAGATGAAAAAGAGTTTCCCCTCTCTCAAGAACTAGCACTTAGTTGACCACATTTTGTTGATGATTCTAGTCCTATCTTCTTGATGACAAAGTCCCTAGCCTTGAGGATCAGTCTTTTCCCTGGGAGCTGCAACTTTGGGAGCCAACAGATCTTACCACTACTGAACTGCAGGAGCCAACTCACCTTCCAGCCAACCAAGATAAGAAGAAGTGGGTTCCCTTCAATGATATATAAAGAAGGAATTTCTAAAGAAAGAAAAGGAATCTCCATAGCATCTAGATGAATAGATTCGAGCATGAATGCTACCTTAATGAACTTTGCATTAGGTTGGAAAAGATTACACAAAGCTGTTGTAGCAGGTCTCTATATGATGGTAAAGCTCAGATAAGGTCCCAAAGGGAGATCTTAGCTTGTGTCGACTGAAGTTTCTCTAAAAGATCATATTCCTTGGGGTTCATAGAAGGAATGCAAGGACTAGATGAAAGAATAGGATTTGGAATAGGTAATGAAATAGGAATAATGTTGTTCTTAATATTTCACCCAGTGTCATAGGTTTATTGCATGGAAGTCGGTGGAAGGAGGAGCCTCATGTATGACAATAGTAGTGAACCAAATTGAAAAAGAGAGAACAAAGAAAAGAAAAAGCATGTGGATTACAAAGACCTTGAACTATAATAGAAAGATGAAAGGAGGAGGCAAAGGAGGAGCCTCATGCATAGTTATGCAAAAAGGGAAAACAAAGGAAGGAGGGGTGGGAAAATTCAAAACAAGAGAAGTCATATGCTGTTGGTTAACTTCTACAAATTTATTGCTAGGTACAGTAATCACATGTCTAATAGGTTGGGTCATGAAATAAGAAGGGGAAGAGACAATTAAGGATGTGGAGAGAAACCTAGGTGGATGAAAAAGATGGAAATGATTGAATACACACTGCATAATGAACTATAGAAGAGTATCTACAATAAAAGAATGATCATAAACCCAATCAAAATAATAGGATGCAAAAGAACATTACAAAGAAAGAGAGAAACAACACACTCATCTTAAGGAAGAGGAGTGCCAAATCTAACTCTAAATAAAACATGTTCATCATATGTAATATACAGGAAGAGAGGAGAGATATGCAATATATTCCTTTTCAAAACAAATAGCAAAAATGGAAAAAAGAGACTTTCTCTTTGCTTCAAAAAGTCTATCAACATGAAAGAGAGGAAAATAGAAAGTTGCATTGATTTCATCTTTAACATAAGTAGAGAAAGGGATAGAAGAACATGCAACTTTTTCTTTTCATAAGAATAAGAGTGTCATGTCCCCTTCTGGTTGACATCTCTCAGAGCACAGGATTAGCCTATCATGCGACCCTCGTAGGCTGATAGACTGGATAGAGGGTCATGTTGGAGCTTGGCTCAGCTTCAGTTGGTAGTTCTTGATCAATTGGCTTTCGTTCGGGCTCGTTCGGACACTTCTTGCATAAGTTGCTATTTTTAGCAGTTAGTGGCAGTCAGCGTGGGACCCCTGCTATTTTTAGCAGTATGGATGGATTATGTTCAGAATCACTTCAGTGTTCGTCAGCTTCAGACGGCTTGAGCATCGGATGAATAATGAGGGAGATATTAATATTTGATTGAATTAATTAAATATTAATTAATTGGAGATTATAATATAAAGTTGTAATATTTAATATTACGACTTAAGTGATTTTGGCTGAGGGGTCGCCCAACATTAAAAGGGGCCATTTGACGATTAAATTTATGATTTAATTTTATGCCAGAGACTATTGAAATATTAAAAGAATAAAAGTCGAATTATTTAATAATCCCTATTATTGAGGAATTCGCACTTTTGAGGGTATAAGGCATTTTTCATTGGGATTCGAGCCATTATGTGATATTGAGTTATTGAAAATTGATCAACTTTGGTCTGAGCACAGAAACTTAGGGTTTCAGTCTCGAACGCATTGGGGAACGAGCCATCTCCAGTGAGAGCGATTCAGAGGGTGTGAAATAACATCTGATTTATTGCCAGCACAGAGGTTTCTTCATCCAGAAGAGATCATAGAACTTCAGAGATTATTTATTTACAGAGTTTCAACATAGGTTTTCATCTGGAAAGCATATTGCAATTAAGGCGCATCTTATTCAAGGGTTTGGACACTATTTTCAAGAAGCCGTACATTTGTACTTGCTGGTCTGACACAGCCGTACCCTGCAGCAGGCCGTACCAGCATCTAAGAGGCGTGTTCTTCATCCTGTGCAAAACGCCTTGCATACTGGCTTTACATCTTCATCTTTGGAGGCGTCTTAATACCTGGATCAGTTTGCAGACATCATACAGGAGGAGAAGATCAACTACCTTGCAGCCGTACCAGATCTGTCCATTTGCTGCATTTACCAGGTTCTTTCAAATAAAAAAATATTATTTTCCTGTTGCATGTTATCAGACATTACTTGTAATTTGTCCAGAAGATCAATAAATGAATAGCTAGTGTTAGTTCTTGCTTTCTCTATCAATATCGTGGAAATAGCATTTACTTTGAATTTATTATCATTTTTATTGCAAAGTCGCACTCTTCATATTCATGCAAAAAACCCAAAACAGTCAAAAAAACCAAAATACTCAAAACATTCAAAAAAAACAGTCAAATTCGGGAACAGGGGGAAACTAAGGTTTCTACAAAGAGAGTAAGGGAGTGCAAGAAAGTTCACAATTTGCAAAAACATCTTCACTAAGAGAGAGGCAATGAGTGTTTTCCTTTTCTAACGTGAATATTAGAAAATTCATAATGTACCAATAACATATCATAAAGTAGAGAAGAAGGAAAAGAAAGAATGTCCTCTAAATCTAACAATACATTATCAGACATACAAGAAGGAGAAGATGAAAAATCTATGTCTAGTCACAATGTATCATCACTAAGAGGAGGGGAGGGAAAAACAAGATTTAGGATCATCAAAATACACATTGTCATAACCAAATGACACTAAATAGGGGAGATAGGGTCTTACGCTACACCAAGGGAATAGGCATTCATACCTGCCACTTCATGCAAATTTGGAAATCAGCAAGGGGGTTAGGGCAACAAATAAAGGGAGAAAAAAGGTTAGCACGTGTGGTAGGGATAAGAGAAGTGGAAGGGGGCAAGGATAGGAAGCAAGGAAGTTGACATAAGTGGGAAATCAAGGAAGATGGTAGATGGTACTAAAGAGATAAACCACTAATAGAGATCTACAAAGGAAAAACCTATCTAGGGGTGGGTAGGAAGAATGAGATGGTGAGCAAGAAGGAAGGAGGTGTAGGAAAAAGTCAATTTCACCAAAATGTAAAAGGTGTTTTAAACCTCTGTGTATAAGACAAGATACAAAACAGAAATTTAACATTCCCAATAAGGCAATAAAGGTTTATACTCTAAAGCATATTATCTCATATGCTTCCTGTGACTACAATTAATGTTGTCCAAAATGTGGAAGAAAAACTCATCGACTCCCCTACAAAGGAAAATTCCAATGCCATCATACTCACATGCATTCTATAGTAAAATGAATGAATTAAATCACTCGAAGAACGTGCCGCAGAATAAAAGGACTATCTTGTTTTCCTAACCTATAATTTCAATTTTCAACTGTCTTTACAACCAGATAGAAGCCACAGAACAGTAATTGACTGCTGAGAAAATCAGAAAAGACTCATGGAGATGATGTATCACAGTGTCCAAGCAACAAAGCATCAAGCTTTCTATGTTGTACCTTCTATGGAGCATGCCACTAGAGGGCATAGAACTGAATCTTTCATGTATAGGCCTCCTCAAATGAACATTGAAGTTCATAGGGATGTGCAACCAAAGGAATTCACTCCAACTGGACCCAGTACTGCTCAAAAGTGTAAACAATCTGAACCTATACCATAGCTCTTATGGAGGGCCTAATGTATGACAAAGGAAAAATATTCGAAGGCAGTTATATAGAGCTTCATCTGCTACTTTTATGGACACTCTTTGTTTTGTGTATCACTTAAAGTTAATAGCTTTATGATGGTATTGATATATACCTCATAGTATTCTTAGCTATTTTTTTGTATTTGGCACACACTCACAACCTTTGATGTTCAAATTTAAAAAATTCTGAATGTTTTTTTCCTTGTAACCCCATGGTACGGCTGTGTGCTTTTCAGCAATATTCTAACATTGCCTTTTGGTTCCTGACTAACCCTTTTCTATTAAATAAAGAATAGGAAGTTTTATTACATTTCAATACAGATGCCATATTTCTCTTTTATCAAAAAAAAAAAGAAAGGTAGACTGGTTTGACTGCTTGCCACCTTCCTCAAGTTCAGTAGCAAATGCCTTGTCTGCCATTCATGAATTGCTCCAATCTGCTTTGTTTCTCCTTTGAGGAAGGAGGCAACACAGTTACTTGCCTCGTTTCACTATTGAATCAAGCCTGAATGACTTCTTTGTTTTGAAATAAAATTCCAAAATCATGTTATTATTAAGTATTCACTTTAAATTGCAAATAGTGGCATGGTGTGATGGTTAAATTGTTGTGTTGTTGTTCTTGCCATCAAGGTTCAAACCCCATTGGGGTGTATTTGTTGAGTGTTTATGTTGAGGATGAGGTCCCCCGTTTGTGACCTCACCAATTCATAGCTCCGGGTCAAAAGCGTTTACCCCTCTTAAAAAAAGTACTCACTTTAAAATTATTGCCCCTACCTTCACAATGTAAGCCCTGACATGGCATAGAGTGATTTGAAACTTTGTGACTGAAATTGTCTTTAGCAATAAAATTCTAAAATGAACTTTGTGTATTTTAGCTCCCTTTCTGAAGTCGCATAATTAATTCACAACAATATTCAACTCCTAAGCCTCATTTATGGCATAATACCTCCTTTTCACAACAGTAAAGAGCAAGACACAAGCACAAAAGGGAACGAAGTACAAATAATTTAAATGCAAAATGGGCATAAATCAGGATGTTAATTTGGTAATCCCAATAATACAAACTTTATTTGAAAATTAATGATCCTCTGTTTCCTAATATTGATTGGCATAATCTTGCTCTGAGACAACCAGGAATTTAAAATCAAGTCCAAATGAAGAAGCTACACATAAAAAATTCAGACAAAGATTTTTTATAAGTACACAACTAGATTATCAATAGTAGAACATAAATATTCAATTCTAAAATTTTCAAAAATAGATGAGCAGAACACTTCTGAACCAGTCCATGTGATAACTCACCTCTTCCTCGTAAGCTTTCATTCCTTTGTCTAAAGCATAGGCATAGAACTTCTCATACCAAGCCGCTCTGGGAGGATGAACCTCATTCAAAACTTCCTGCAAATCTAGTTCAGTGTTAGGAAAAACACAAACTTCATATGGCATACATATCTATTAGCTGAGAAAGAGAATTTGAGCTGCTAACATGATATAACTTGTCAAACATTGAAGGAGCTAGTCATAATTCTGTAAAGAAGACAAATGAACTCCAGGCTGTGCTGATTAGAGAAATCAGGGTCTACTTTTATTGATGACTAGATCAGATTCAAATTCGCCCATAGGTTTAGTGCTCACCTGATCGAAGAGTAGAAAAATATGCTTAGGAAATCATTTTACACATATTTACTAATTGTATTTCTTGCAATTGACCAGAAGAGCAAGTAGGATTCACGTAATAACTAGGTAGAATTTCTCACTTGGGAGTTACTACATCAATTCCTCTAGAGTTTATCAACTATCATACATACCTCAATCATGACATAGGGGAAGAAAATGAACATCAGCCGGCATACTTGCCTTGAATTACCTTGTGAACTATATGGCACTGTGGGTTGATCTACATGAAACTGCTGTTTTTCCATTACAGAAACTCAAGCTACAAAACACCATTTCAGAGTTATGAAACGCTTCAGAACCTAATAAAGGAAGAAAAGACTTTCCATGGTAATGTTGATGTGCGTTTTATGACACACCAAACACTCTAGAATAAAGAGTCCAAAGACGCTTTATCCTCTCTTGAAAAACTACCTCATATGCTAAGATTGCAAGAAAGATCATACGGCAATTCCAATGTTTCTTAAGTTAGGCGTGGATAAGCTCAGTGGGCATTGTGATATGCTGGTGACACAAAGGGACCTATGTCAGCAAATTACTCAAAAGTAAGGACTTAGGTGGATTTGACATTGAATGCTCTATATTTTTTTTTTGGGAATTTTCGATTTTGAGATTTTTGAAAAAAAAAGGAAAAAAGGGTGAGGGTTTAGAAGTCCTATACTATTCCTATGAAATCAAGAGAAGGTAAGATTAGGTGAAAGTAAGGAACAATACTTTGTTTCGCCACGATAACGACAACTACACAAAGCAGGTGCAATCTTCTAGGACTTGTGCTTAAGATTTCTTTACCATGAATGATACCATCAAGAGAAAAATATTATTCAAAGCAAGCATTAAAGCATCCACATTATAGGCTCGGTCTAACTTTACACATTGAATGAAAATCATCCATCCAAAGAAAGTATGAGTGAAAGTTCCACCAATCTATACTATCAATCTATCATTCACCTAACATGCATTCAAATCAAATACTACTTTAATCTAGTCTATATGGAAGAAAAATATGGAACCATGCAACCACTTGACAATAGAAGGATTCAAAGCAACTCATGCAATATGAACTTTATTCTCAAAGCAGTCTTAAGCAACAATTTCATAAGTCTCTCTCCCATTGTAATGAAATGGGAAAACAAGAGTTTATATAGAGTTTTGAAACTAAAATAAACGGCCAAGATTAATTCAAGATCAATGGCAGAGATTAAAAGACAGTAATCCTAATTAGGGTTTCCCATAATACAATCAATGATCAGTGAGTTAACAGTGAGTTAACAAGTGTGAAGAGCTATCCTTGGGGAGTCGCATCCTTATCCTCTTTGGTGGCATTGTACTAGATAAATCTGGAAACTATTGTTCTGACTTCCTGTTGATGTGATTTTTGTGACCGCACCAATCAGCAAAACAAAGTAATCTGAAGGCTACTCCATTCTCTCTTGATCAAAGAATTTTGTGCACTAAGATTGCAAGAAAGATCGCACGTTCAACTCCAAGGTTCCGAAATGCTTTGGAATACCCTCAGTAGGTTCGTTGTGATATGTTGTTTTTACGAGGGGACTTACACAATTGTTCTTAAGGTTTGCAGTTGACAACAGATGGATGATTGGAAGGGAATTTACGCAATGCAGATGATTTAGCAATAAGGTACGTTTTCCTAAAACTAACCAGAAAAATACTGAATTGAATGGCTGCAGGGATTAGAAAACTTATGGTCTATCAAAGGATGGGACGCGGGATCAATTTCGGCAAGCTTCAACCAAACTTTGCTCCACCTCACGCTGGACAGCTTACACAAAGTTGGTGCAATCTTCAAGGGGATAGCAAGGAATTTTCAAGTCACAATCCGGCATCAAGACACCGTCAAGACGTCGCATACCAAGACATGAATTATAACCAAAGTTAGGCTTATAAAATGCTCCAGTTGACCACACAAGGCAAACTTGCCCTCAGCAAGCTGCTAGTGGTATGGACTAAAATGAAGTTGCCTCGATCAACACCATAGATCCACAGCTAATATCTACTTGCATGAAATGAAAATTACACTACTTTAAGCTACTTTACGCTACTTGAAGTAGAAGGGATGAAGAAACCTTGCTAGCTATCCATAACAAAGACGAATTTCACCATCAATGAAAGATCTTTTATTATGAAAGTTTTACACAACAATCTCTTACAAAAGTTTCCAAAGGAAAACTTTCCTTCTCCTCCAAACTATGCTAAGCTATCAAACTATCTCTCTGCTCTAATCTCTAGTCTGATCTCTAAGCTCTACTTAATCTAATTCTAATAGTACAAATGAGGGGGACTCCCCCTTTTATAGATAGCCCAGTCCAATGGACGGCTCAGATTACAACCAAATAAATGGCTAAGATTAAGCCACCTCAGCCCTAACCCTAAAAACTGCCAGAGGGAGTGGTACAATAAATGAATCAAAGATTCCCACTCACTCCCAAAATAGTAAAGGCAATTAATGCCCACAATCAGTCCTCCAGAAGGTCATCATCCAGAAGTGCATCCCGTTCTCCTTCTCCCTGGCTGCAAACCCGATGAACTTGGCAAGCACAGCCTCGACCTCCTAAACTAGTATAGGTGGAATATGATCAAGCTGAAACTACAACACCATGACTGACTGCCCATGTCGCGTGCAAGATTTCCTCCAAGCAGCTAAAGCATCCTGTGTACTCTGAATCAAGTTGGAGAAAGTCAAAATTTTCTCAAAGTCATCCTGCACAAAAGTCTTCACCTCTAAAAAGAAAGGCGGCAGCCTACTCCTGAATCCATCAGTAGTCACCTCATCAGGACTCAGCCGTCTAGCAAAGATTTCCTCCAAAGTGCTCAGGACTCCATCAACAATATTCATCATAGCCTTCCTGACTCTGGCTAAATCCGCCTATGCTGCATCAAAGAAACCAGGTCATGTGACTACTGAAGAGTACCATCCAGCAAAATTGTACCTATCACCCTCCTAAATAACTCATCCATCAATCAGCATCTGCAAAGGAGTATGCATCAATGCCTCCAAACGCTGAATAACTCTGCTCTGATAGACAGAAGCATCACCCCAGGCCTGTTCAACTGCCTCCACCCGGACCATAATGTTGGAAGCTTGCTGGTAAGCATGAGCAAGGTCTTCCATGAACTTCTCTATCTCGGCACGAAAACCTATAACCCACTTGTCCGCCTCCTGTGCCATTTTCCTCAAATCCTCCAAGCCACTAACTGATTCTTTGGATAACTCGGCTGGAAGCTCAAGTGTTGGATTCTCTTGCCCACAAGGACGAGATAAATGTTGCATGTATCTTATCAACGTCTTATGCTCCTTCTTCAACTTCTTATACTTTCCCTCAGTTCTGAGCAATCTGTCCTTAAGTGCCTAATAGGAATTATCACACTCCTCAATGATTTGTGCACCTGTGGGACGTCCTAACTCCATAGTTGTGATCACATAATTCTCTGGCACTGCTTCATCCCGATCACAATCAACTCATGGCACCACTACATGAAGGGTGCGAGAACCACCCTCATCAGTTGAAATATTCGAAATTTTTTTGGCTCTCTTCTTTGGTGGAGGCGCGCTGATCCTATTAAAAAACTCTTCCATCTCTACTTCCAGATCAACTTCTTCACTGGGGCTCCTTCTCATTCTATCTCTAAGCCAATCAGGTACCGCTTGCTGTATATCAAATGGCTTCTCCTCTCTTGCCTCTACTTCACAAACTTGTTCAACTACAATTTCATTCTGGCGAGGCTAATCGGCCTCTAATGGCTGAGTGTCTCTTGAAACTGCATCATCCTCTAAAGCCGTCTCTAACTCACGCTGGAAGCGAGTATCAGTAGCAGTCTCCTCATCTTCCTCCAGCTGATCATCTCTAGTAGGTGCATTGACACTCTAACCAACTGATTCTCTCCTTGGTGGCTGATTTTCCTCATGTAACTCCTGATCTTGATTCATTGCATTCCTCTGATTAGCGAAAAGTGAAACCTCCTGTATGCTTGGAGAACGTGTCTCCAATGGCGTGGGTGTTTCTAATACAACTCTTGCAGGCTCTGGCTGAACTGGCTCCTTCCTTCGAGATTATGGACCTCGAGTAATCTGTTTCTTCCTGCTAGTAGTGGGTGTCCTATGATCTCCCATCAAGTTGTAAGTCAAAGGAATTGACCTACTCTTCAATCTGCTCACATGCCTTTCAACCCATGCTCTGGTGAAAGTCATGACCGGAATACAAAGTGTGTCCAAATCAGCTATCTCTGGCTCTGACCAATCTAGTGGTGGAAGTGGCGTGTCTCTCACTACCTCATAATCTGGATGGAGAACGTTCATGTCCTCATCCACCTGGTCTGGTACTGGAATGATTTCACACTCCCTGATCATACTCAATGGCAACCTCGAGAACATCCTCTTCCTAACTTTAGCCTCGTCTGATGCACCAACCCAGTAATCCTCAATATTCGCCTTATGCTTGAACTCTTCTGACAGTATCCATCTGATATTGCTATGTGGATCATAATGCTATTTGCTGGTGTGATAGGAAAAATGAAAGAACTGAAGCTCATTTTCAGCTTCTCTAGCTGTCTGAAGTGAAGGACACACTTCACCTGAATTACCCATGACAATCGGGAAGTCGACTCCTCCCTTCTTCTTTCTCTTCTGAATCTTATCGTAGACAACCGGTTGCCTGGATATCTCTAACATCAAAATTGTATTGGTTGGGTACTTAGGCAACCTATATGGCTATGAAGAAAAACCTTGCAGCTTGATGTAAGAAAACTTTGGAAACTGAATAAACCAGCACCCATACCTTTCTATTAATTCCTGAGCTTCCCTCGAGATCCTGTGATGAGTCCTTTGTTGAAGTGATCTCGTTATGTGCATGGTGAAGGCATCATTGACACGCTTGTAATGAGTAGTGCTTGTTAGGTGCAACTGCAGACAAGCCTCATGGATTCTGAACTGATGAGAGCCGCAACCAATTGGCTCCTTGTATGAAATTCCCCTATACTTCATCATACGAGCCAGCATGTAAATAATGTAGGAGCCCATATAGAATGTCTTCGTCCTCCTCAAACTCAGGAGCTGTTCGTGCAAATTGTCACTAATCATCACAGCCCAGTTGATGCGCTCTTTTCCTTCCAGCACGAGGTTGATGTAATAGAACATCCATGGCTCAAAAAGAAATGCTTGAGGGCAGCCTCCAACTCTACTCAGCATCATGATCAAGTCACAATACTCCTGCTTCAAATCATCTGATATAATCTGCTTCGGCAACTTTGTACGAGAGGGCTTGGGCTTGTTCATCCAGCAAGTGTTGATCACCTTTGCACATCTCTCGAATGTAGAAGCATACATTCGTTCAGCACGCTCTCTTCTTTTGTAAATCATCCTCTCGTGCGCTCGGATTCCAAAAGCTTCGCTGATAGCTGCAGGAGTGAGGTTGGCGAATACTTGACCATCTGCTGAAACAATAGGCCTGTGATCAAGCTCGTAGTAATTAGCACACTCCATCTTCAGCTTAGAACACTGAATAGCTGGTGGAAAACCAGCAGCTGCAAATAATCCACTTCGAACAATATTGTGCGAAGTGATTGAAGGACAGTGATTGCCAACTCCCATCATCCAACTTTTGAAAGCCTCCAGGTTGAAAGAGCCAAAATTCGTATTAGCCAGCTTGCTCAGCTTCTTGATGACAGCCTGTCTGGATGCAACATTGCTATCTCTGCCGGTTGCTCTTACTTCAGCCATCCTGCAAAATAATAAACAGCCATCAGCAATTAACTTGGAAAAATAAAATAACAATGTAGAGGGTTGCCAGTCGACTTCAAGAATTTGAGAAGTTGCAATACTCTATTTCATCTGCAAACCTCAACTTCTCCTTTGACAACTTTGAACTTTCAATCTCTTAGAAAGTTTTTCAACAGGAAAGCTTTAGCAACTTCTCCTCTTTGAGAAAATCGGCCAACTTCACACTCTCAACAACTTAAAAAAGACTTAGCAAATTTCTAAGTTGGTTGCAACAACTTCACACTTTGACAAAATCGTCCAACTTCACCTTCAGCAATTCCTCAGCACTTAGACTTTTTAAAATTCGCACTTCTCAATGTCCAACTTCAAATCGAATTTCTTCAATACTCAACTCAGCCACAAACTTGCACTACAACTTCAACCTCAGAGCCAAAATCGAACTTCTTCAGCTGATGAAAAGAAATGAATAAAGTTTCAGCTCATATAGGCAAGTCGAATTCTAGAAGGAGGCCAAGTTTAGCCAGTTCATTAAATCTCCACTACTTCACAGCAGGAATTCGAATTTCCCTCCTCTGACAATCTTCAACACTTGTCATCTGGCATCTGGAATCTTGACCTTCTAGAATTTCAAAGGATTTATCTTGACTGGCGTACTTAATATTTTAATTCATTTTGAAAATATTCACTTCAAATTCACTCTTTAAGAAATTTAATTCACCAACTAAAGCTCTGACATTTAATCTTTATTCACCTTTGACTCTGGAAAATTCATCTCATGGAGAATTTGATCAAAATCATCTAGGCAATCCCTTTCAAATTCATCGTCTGGAGCATTTTACCTTAAAAACACATTTTATTCACTTTGCCTTAGAAAAATTTTAAATTTCTTTTGGAAAATTTCATTATTTCAAGTGTCGATCAAAATCTCCATCTGAAAGCCTTGGCGAAGTGCAGAAGACACTAAAATCCACTCCTTGTCGAAGATCTTCAATACCCAGAAGAAAATTCCCTTCAGAAAACGTCGAATTCATGGGTCTACATCGAAGGGGTACATTTAATTTTTGGATTTTGAACCTTAGAAAAAACATTTTTCACCAAATTTAATCCATTTCTTCATCCTTGGGCGTACTTTCTTGCTCTGACTTGAAAATTTTGATCAACCTCGCGAAGCTAGCATCCTCAGACTTCTTCTTTGGCAATTTTACCCATGCTTCTGAAAAATTTCAAGTCCTTCATGTCTAGGCATATTTCTTCTTTAAAGGTGAAGCTTTGTGCCTTAGAAAATTTAAACTAAAATCACTAGCCTAGGCATATTTTGAATTTTTCCTTAGAAAATTTTCATTCATCTTCAATCACTTTGCTTGTGGTGAGGAATTTTTTATCAACTCACTTATACATTTTTCTTTTAACACCTTGGGCGCATATTGTATGTCATGGAGGACATTTTTTATTTCAACGCCTAGCATATTTTCACCACCTTGGGCGCACTTCATACTTAGAAGAGGATATTAGCTACGCCTTAGCCATTTTATTTCATTTTACCTCACCTTGGGACTTGGCGCATGTAGCACATCATGGGGAATACCTTATTTCAACGCCTAGCATACTTTATCATTCTTACTTACTTCCTTGGGCGCATTTTGCATAGTGAGGTGGATTTTGAATTCAACGCCTTAACTCCTTTCCTTCCATTCCACTTTACCTTGTCTTCATCTTGCATGGCACATTCAAAGGAGGGAGAGGAAAGTCAACTCTCTTTTTGTCTTTTTCCTAGCCCACTTGGGCGCATTTCACACTTGCAAGAGGATGGGCGCATTTCATATGTGGTGGAGGATAAACTTCTAACACCATTGACCCTTTGACTTCCTTTCAAACATGGCGCATTTCACTTGTTCAAGAGGATGGGCGCATTTCATATGTGGTGGAGGATTAACCTCTCAACATCTTTGACCTCCTTTGACTAGCTTGAATATGGGCGCATTTAGCATGGTGAATTGGATAAAAGTCTTCAACGCCTTAACTCCTTGGACTCCTTGTTAAGCATGGGCGCATTTTGGATAGGCAAGAGGATGAATGCCTTAGACCCTTTTTTTATGCCTTAGAAACCTTTTTGCATGCTATTACCTTGAGGGCGCATTTGAGGTATGGAGGTGGATGAAACCTTTACTTAGAAAATTTTTAGCAACTTCCACCACCTTGCATGGGCGCATTTGAGGGTACCTGCAAGATATTCAACACTTTGCATTTTTCTCAACATCTTGATCCTTGAAGAGGGTGCATTTTCAGGGTGGAGGAGGATTTTGTTCAACACTTAGAATTTTCTTTCCTTCTGCCAGCTTCTCCATGTCCTGCTATTTATGGTAAGTCCTTCAATTTTCACACTTTTGAAGCTCGGATTGATTTGAAATTTTGAACACAGGACCTTCATGACCTTGTCAGCCTGTTCACACTGCCATCCTGAGCTGGCCTGCTAAAAATAGTATGTTTCTGAAGGTGGTTTACTATTTATAGTAACTGCTCGTTTCGAAGACTTCCACAACTCCGTTTGACTTGAAATTTGAATGAGGTGCTCCTCATCAGATGACCTGCCCGTTGGCACTGGCGCCTGTTGCTGATTTACTATTTTTAGCCAGTTTCCGGAACGCCTTACTATAAATAGTAAGTGCTCTAATCGCCTTCAAATTTTACAAGTGGATAGCTTGAAAGATGTTGAACGCAGTGGGATACACCAGTTTTCGGAAATTCTGACTTTTTACCCCTCTTTTTGGGTCTCGAAGCTGGAAACCCTAATTTGACTTGCATGTATATCAAATGACCTCCATTTGACCTCATTTCTATTGCACTTCACCCTGTTTGTGGTTCTGATGCGCTGGGCAGCTGCCGGAATGCACCTGCTAAAAATAGTAAGTCACTGAAAACTGATCATCCTGCTTTGCATGTCACATCACTGCGAAGCTCTTGAAAAACCCACAAGGAATCATCAGACATGCAAAGAAAACCCTGACATGCAAACCCTAAAAACAGCCTCTGAAGGCTAAACTCCAAAAGTCATTATCTCACTTTGCATGTTATATCATTGTGAAGATCTCAGAAAACCCAGAAAGAAAATGCAAACATGCATTGAAAAACTTCGCATATAAACCCTAAAATTTGCTTCGTTAATCAAGCAAAATAGCAAGTTGTCCGTTTTACCAAAATTTGCATGAGCAAACATGTGTTCTCAATGCAGGTCGATCTAAACTTCAAAGTGCCAAAAGAACGCCTCGAATTGAACACCTTACTAAAAATAGTAAGTTGCCGATTTCACCGAACTTAGCTAGGAGCCTCTGGAAGTATGCTAACAGCAATGTTAGTCTCAAATTTCAATTCATTTACTTCATTTGATTTCAATTTGACCAGAAAAATACAAACCCTAATTCTACAGACTTGGCCAAATTTCACGTTTAAGCTCAAAGACGGACACATCCCGAAAAGACAGACAGCAGAAAGAGACCGAGAGAGAGAGAGAGAGAGAAAACCAAAGCCAAAAGACCAGAATGGAGCAAAAATTAGGGGGTCCCCATTTTGAATGGGGCGATGTGTGAAAAGGTCACAACACTTCCTCGATCGTGACAAGTGGCAACGATTGACCTTGTATTCTAGTAGGTCCAAATCATCCGAACATTCTACAAAAGCAATTTCCCACTCTGATTCCTGTTGCTGGAAGGCGTGCCAAATGGATAGGAAGTCAGCTGCCTTAGTCAAATTTTGTCTAAGGATCGACCCAGTGATGGCGAAGAATATTTCTTGAACTTTGTGCTTCAAATTTTCAAGCTACATGTTATTTGCCCAAACAATGTCCTTCTCAAGTGCATCTGCAGCCACAGATTGAATCTTTTCCCAGATTTCCTTTGTCCTTTCCTCAACTCGGATAGTATTAGCCTTTACCTTCTCTAGGACTTCATTCCATGTAATCAATGCCATGTACCAGTTGTTGAAGTCATATGTTGCACCTGCTGCGATCACCTTTCCATCAACCAGTTCCTACTTCGGAACTCCTTTCAGTACCTTGAGACAAGGAATGATTCTATCTCGGATATCCTGAGCGTTGTCCCACGCTTCCGCCAAAGCTGTAATTTTTGAGAGCAAAGAGGAAGCTTGCCCGTATGCCAACATCAGTCTTTCTGCAAATATAGCCACTTCTTCACTTTTGCTGATTATCCATTCTTTGGTCTCCTTGGCTGTAGTCTTCTCCTCTTCGAAAGTCCCCTGGGAAGTGTTCATCAATGGAGGAGTTGATAAGCTAGTTTGGTCGAGAGGCTTGGTCAAATGCTGAATATACTCTTTTAGTCGTTCAACCTCTCGTTTGTATTCCTTTTTCTTTGCTACCTCCTTTTTCAGCCTTGCTTTGATAGTAGCAATTGAATTATCTAAGTCTTCAACTTCCTGTCCTTTTGTGGTTGAGCCCAAGTCGACAGTGGTGATTGCATATTCCTGAGGAGTAATATCCTCCCTAGACTTATCAACTGTCGATACAACAATTTGTATTGTATGATGGCCGACTTCGTCTCTTTGGATAGTGGAGAACATTTTGGCAGGCTTCCTTACATTGACTGCTTCCAATCTGGCCAAGAAATCGGCCATGTCATCTTCTTCCGGAACTTCTTCTTGCTCCTTCATCTTCAATCTCTCTTTCAGCCAATCGGGGATAGTAAGTTGCTCAGTGTCTTGTTCTTCCTGAATATCTTGTGCGCCCGGAATCTCTTGAATTCCTCTAAGGGCTGAAATCATTCCTTCTTCAAATTCACTATCTAGAATGTCCACTTCATTGTCAGACTCCAGAATCTTGTGCATGTGGGAGATGGAGGCTCATCATCCTCTGGCTAAACTGGAATGGGAGAAGGAATTCTTATGTCTCCCAAGGACTCATCAATGTCTAATATTTCATTTATGTTTGCGGACACAGCAGAATGAAGGGGCTCTGATCTCTGCTTCTTTCTGGTAGGTTCTTCATTTGCAATCCCCTTTCCTTTTTCCTCCTTCCTTTTCTTGGCATTGGTGCTCTCAATTGGCTCATCACCTTGAGACGCACTAGCATTCAAAGAGTAAGATTCTACTTCGCCCATCAAATTATAAGTCAAAGGCATACCCTTCCGCCGCAACTCTTTGATCTGCTGGTCTACCCACCATTGCAAGTACTTCACGACTAGTCTCATGAAGGTGGTCAAGTCTGAAAGCTCTGGTTCTGACCATCTTATGGGAAGAAGAGGCCGACTCTCATCAAAACCTAACTGCATATACTCGCCATCATCTTCCAATTGATCCGGCACACGGAAGAGTTCGGTTGTCTTGATTAAGCTGACTGACAGTCTGGACCATAATCTTTTTCTAACATCAAATTCATCTGCCGCATTGGCCCAGTAGTCTTCCAGGTCTTCCTTGTGCTTATATTTTATTCCATTCACGGCCCCGATGTGATGGTGAGGGTCAAAGTCAGCTCTTGACCTGTATGATGTGAATGGATACCATTGCATCTCTACCCAGGCACCTTCAGCTGCATGTGCCGACGGGCAAGATTCTTCCATATTTCCAATAAAGAATGAAAAAGTGATGGTTGCTTTGCTCTTTACTCTCTGGAAGTTTTGATAAGTTTCAAGCTGTCTAAGAACCTCAAGCAAAATCATTCTGTGGGTGGGATAAATTGGGAGCTTGAACAAACATCCCGTGAGTCCCTGAATTCTGATGTAAGTGAATCTCGGAAACTGGATGTACCGGGATCTGTATTTGTTGATAAGGCTCTTAGCTTCATGGGTCAGCCTTTGATGTGTTCCTCCTTGCAATATCCTCGTGATGTACATCAAGAATGCATCATGCGCTCTTCTGAAATGAGATTTGGCATATAGCTGCAACTGGGGGTAGCAATCATATACTTTGAATTCATTTTCTCCGTTGCCTACAACACCTTTGCATATTAATCCAGAATATCTATAGGCCCTTGCCAATAGATAGATAACATAGGAACTCATATAGAACGATTTAGTCCTCTCCAAGTTCATCAACTGCTCATGGAAGATGTCACTGATCATTCTCGACTAGTTGAACATTCTGATTCCTAAGGTGATCTCGTCGATGAAAAAGTACATCCATGTTTCGAATGACGCGCCTTGAGGACTGCCCATTATCCTGTTCAAAAGCAAGATTATAGCACTGTAGTCTTCTTTGAAGTCTGTTCGACGCAATTTCTTTGGCATCTTCTTTGTAGAAGCCCTTGGCTTTTCCAACCATGTTTTGTTGATAACGGTTGCACACTGATCTATCCGGTCTTCAAAAATTCCCCTTGCCTATTCTTTGGTCTTATATGAAGTCCTGTTGTAGTTAGGAATGTCGAATGCTTCCTGGATAGCCGGCTCTCCGAGATGTGCCAAAATCCTTCCATCGGGAGCAATGATCTATCTTTCTTGTGGATTGTAATGCCTGGCACATTCGACCATCAACTCAGCACACTCGATTGTTGGAGGAAATCCAGCAGCTTGAACAATTCCATTCTGCATCATCCGGCGGGAAATTGTTGTTGGTAGGAGTTCGTTTAGTCCATACATCCTCTTTTTGAATTCCTCAAAATCTACGTGTCCAAGGTCTGTATCCGTGATGTTCTTCCATTTGGAGTTAATCTTTGATTCTTGTTGAACTCCTTTGCTCGTGAACTTCATTTGTGCTTTATTCGAAGATTCTCCAGAGGTGGTCATCAACCTACGAGAAAAGAAAATATATTAATTTTAAAACTTTTAATTATGATTTTCTTTAAATTTTATCCTTGAAAATTCTAACTTTCAGCCTATTGAAGGTTAGATTTTATGAAAAATCAAGCTGAAAGTAACAACACTTAGTAATTTTTTGTGAGGATAAATGAAGATAGAAGTAAAGAATTCCATCAAACTCTAGAATTATACTCTTTGGATGGCAATTTAGCTTTGAACTTCGAAAAAAAATTCTTTATCACTGAAAAAGCAAGCTATTCGCTTGAAAATTTCGATCTTCAACTCAAAGTTTTACTTCTTTCTCTGTTCTTCGCCTTGAAAAAAAAAATCCCTCAATTTCAATATTCTATCTCTCTCTCGAAAAAAATTCTATCTTTTGAAATTTCTATCTCTCAAAATTTGGAGAGAGCTTAACTTCTTCAATCGAACTTGTGAAAATGACTTGTTGAAACTCATTATAAGGTTGAGAAGTTCAATCTACTTTAGCAATTTCACATTTTATCTTAAGTTCATCAAACTTACTCATTTTCTTCTCGTTTATCAAGGCAAGTTTCTAATTTTCTCTAGGCGTCATCTTCATCCTTATCCAAAATCTTTAGGTTTTTCTTTTGTAGCTCGAATTTTCCTAAGTGTTGAAAATAATTAAAGGTTTAATATGTGAATTTTGATTTTCCAACCTTTAATACTTTATTTTATCCATGCATTTTTTTTTGTTTATTTTGGCGAATCTTATTTAATTCCATGGATTTTATCTCATTCTCCTTCCAAGTTTGGACTTAGGAGTTTTCTTGCCATATTCTCTTTATGGCGGACTTTGTACTTTGATTTCCATTTATCTTCCACATGTAGGTCGGACTTCATAAAACTCTTTCCATACCCCCCTTGATGTCTAAGTCGGACTTCTCATGCATTTTTCCAAGGTTGGAGAGGTGGGCGGACTTTGAAGAATTCTTTCCATGTTCACTTCAGTGTCTAGGTGGACTTCATGGTGGTCTTTCCACATGCTAGGCGGATTTCCTTCATGTCTTTCCATTCCTTATCCAAGGTGGGCGGACCTTGGAGTTTTCTTTCCACTTCCTTTTTGGCATGGCGGAGTTCCTTCATTTCTTGCCATTCCCTCTTCGAGTGCTAGGCGGACTTCCAACTCTCCTTTCCATTCCTATGGCGGCCTTGGCAAACTTTATGCCAAATGCTTCATGGCGGACTTTCCTTAAGGCTTTCCTTACTCCATTTTGGCTTGGGGGGACTTCCAAGGTTTCTTTCCATGTTGTTGGGCGGACTTCAAACTCTCCTTTCCATTGCTGGGCGAACTTCCAAAAGTTCTTGCCATTCTCCTTGCTCATCTCAGGCGGACTTGCCATTGTCTTTGTCATTTTCCTTGGGCGAATTTTCTCAGATTTACACCATTTCAGCCACGAATTTTATGCTTTTTACTTGCCTTTTGGTTGATTTTCTTGATTTTCATATTGCCTTTTCATTCTTTTTTCCAGATTTTTTTTTTATTTTTGCTTGTTTTTTCAGATTTTTGCATGCTTTTCGATTTGATTTTTTCAGGTTTTTAGATTTTTTGCCTGATTTTTGCATGCTTTTTGATTCTAAAGGTGGAAACTTTGACTCCATTATCAGTGGGTCCCTGGCACTTTCCAAAAATAGAAAGTTTCTAAAAATAGAAAAAACAAAAAAACAAACTTTCTAAAAATAGTAAATCCCAGACTGGTCCAAAAGTGCAAAAAATGAAAAAAGCAAAAAGTAAAAAAGCAAAATCCCTAAAAAGTAGGAAGTGTCAGAATTGAGTGAAAGCATAGGCGATCCTCTTCTTCCGGGTCTTCTAAGCACTTCTATGACGTCTAAGCACAATTTCAGGCTTGAATTCTCTACTTGGCTCGAGTGATGACTCCAGACTCTGACTTGAAACTCTTGAAGCAACAGAGCTTATGAAATTGCAACTCAAAGATAAACCCTAAAAGCAAACCAATGAGGGTCCCCATTTGCAATGGGGTGATGTGTGAAATAGGTCACAACAGGTAACCACGTTGAGATTTAAAATATTAAATTTTCAAGATATGCCTCTTCACTGTAAGGTTGGTGAAGCTCAGGTAGAAAAGGCTAACCCATGCTTACTAAGATAAACAACTTGAAAGCTTTGCTGTTGAGAAATTATCTACCAGAAATGCTTCACCAAGGGCACCAGTGTGTGGATGTCAGGCAATTCCAGTGACCGAGGAATTCCTCTTAATTGCAGTGGAATCCCCCAAGCCCAGTAAAAGGTAAATTCCCAATAGTCTTGCCTCTACATACCAAGCAAGAGGGTTGGACCTATCTGATTAGGCATTGGCTATAGCGGCAATAAGAATGGCTATAGCAGTAGTAGAATGGCAGCAAGCTGCGCAATTCAATTTGAAAACTTGAACAGGAGAACAAAAATAGCAACAGAACATGTCTTTACAATAGCAGTCCAGTTGCCAAGGCGTCATGCTGAAATGGCAATGAGGAACATATTGAGCTTGACCCAAGTTCATGTTATTTATAAGGCAGCCCAAAACCCTTGACCCAGCTTCAAGTCCTCATAAAGAAGCCCATAACCCAAGTGGGCATGTGACAATATTGTAGTGTAACAACATAGGGCACATTTGAGCACGCCCCGTCATTAAGAATATGAAAAATGGGCCTCAAACTTAACGGAGGAATTAAAAAAAATACCAGTCCAGTTTATTATAGCTAGTAATACAACATAAAGAGCAAATTGTTTTACGTCTTAGTGTCGTTTATGTTTGATAATTGCGGCAAAACTCAATTACTAGTTGTTGTTTTTATTAAAAAACCTAAACAACAACGATCCATCTTAAATCTATAAAGAAAGCTAAACAACAATGATTCATTTTAAACCATGACACCTAAACACATTGGCAAATGCCAGAAGTATTAAGCATTGAATTACCAGGGCATTGGAAATTAGGTCCGACGATGGTGATTCGGCCTTGGCATAACAAGTGAACGATGGAATCGATCCAAGAGCACCCAGTAATTGCCTTCGGTTGCAAAAACCACACCCACAAACGGTAGATGATTGAATTGCAGTAGGTTTTTTGTATTTGCCATCCTCGGCTGTGGTCAGATCACTCTGGTTGATCACATGCTTGAGCTTAAGCTCTTTCTTTCTCTGAAGTATGCCCCGTGAGAATGTAGAAGATAGAGGCCTGGTGTTCTGATAACGCTGATGAAAGTTTGTATGACCGTGAAGCGTTTGAGAGCGTAGGCCTAAAATCTCAAGGGCCATGGCCTAATCTAGTAGAATTGCCAATTTGACGTTGTTTGTAAGCTTAGTCCAGCGTGGACTGTAGAAATGAAGTTTACCGGTCAGGAAAAGTATCAACGGTCGGGTCGGCGAGAGAGCCGGCGAAAAATGTATTAGAAATTAGTAAAAGTATTTCTAGGTGTAAGCTTTTTTAAATGGTTTTGAAAAAAAAATTTAAAATGTGTAATGTTTCAATAGAATTAGGCATATTTATATGTGTGATTTCAGAGTAATCAATTAAAAAACTATTTATATGTGTGCTTTTAGAGTAATCAATATTTTTTTAATTGGTTTACAATGATTTTTTTTATTAGTTTAATAATTTAAAAAAAAATGATGAATATATTAAAAATGATTTTGAATATATTATAATTTATTAATATTAATAATTATTTATAACAATGTTAAGAATAGATTAGAAATGTATGAATTAATTCATATCTTTCAATCTAATGATATATTTTGAATACATGAATCATCTTCCATCATCAGTTAATATTAAATCAGTCATATTTTTTTGTTACAATGAATAAATGTCTAGCTTATCATTTATAAAATAATATTACACATATTAAAAAAAAGTGGGTGGAAAAATTTGCACCCTTAGAGTCTACACGGAGCTAAAGTTTGGAGCATAAAAACATATAAACAATTACAAAGCCACTAGGTGGCTACAGTAGAGCAACGGGGAGATGAGGAGGGTCATGGTCACCTAGTTCACCCCATACATCAACATGGTTCAAGGTGTCAATGGAAGTGACACATCCATCAACTTTTTTATCTCTCTTTTTATTTTTTATGTAGCATGGATTGGTGAAATAGCAAGAGTTAGCTGAAGAAACTTGCTAGAATCAAATCAACTAGATGCACCATTAGTAGGCTTCCCAAAAGTTCCTACTGTGGGTGGAGGGGAGGTAAAGCATCGAAGAGTGGGTTGTGACTAACCTTGTTATTTACAATCTCTTGTTGTAGCCAAGGAAAAAGCTTGGGGGCAAGTTTCCAAAATACCTCGAATAAAAAGGCATTGTCCATGAGAAGACAAACGACCCTTGAAGAAAGAGGGAGACAAAGGAACTCTTACAACCACAAAATAGGCATTGCTTTAGTGGTTGAGAAGCACCTATAAGTGGGTCACACCAAGTGCAATTTTGTTTGCTTGCATGTGAATCTACAATAAAACATTAGAACATATCGTAACTCTAGTGTAAAGCGAAACATGTCGAACAATTGAACAATTGGCAAAAATAGTTAAAAATATATCTTTCCATATGCTAAAGAAAATCTCCACCCAAAAAACATGTCAAATATGATTGAATTTGTGAGAGGTGTGAGATCAATTTTCTAAAAGAACCATGTGCCATGAAAATAATTTTAATCTAAAAAACTTTAAAACATAGTGAATTCAAGTCCAAACATTCTGAACTCTAATATAAAATCAAATCAGATGCTTGAAAGACACTTAACCTAGATTTGAGTCATTTTAAGAAAGCTAGTGGGCATGTCCCAACATTGTAGTGTAACAACATGGAGCACATTTGAGCATAACCCTAATGGGCATGTCACAACATTGTAGTGTAACACCATGGGGCACATTTGAGCACAACCCTTCTTTAAAAATATGAAAAATGGTCCTCAGAATTAATGGAGGAAAAAAAAACAGTCCAATTTATTCACAACATAAAGAGCAACTTGTTTTATGTCTTTGTGACGTTTATGTTTGATAATTGCGGCAAAACTCAATTACTATGGATAGTACTCTTGTTGACTAGATGAAAACTATTTTACCATTGGATATTAAGATGCTCTAGTGTGGAGCCCATGTGGGACTACTTCTATCCCCACTATAAGCCCCTCGCGAGTTTCGGCTTTTCTCCCCTAATTGTTTTTAAAAAGAAAGGTAAACAACAACAATCCATCTAAAACCATGATATCTAATAACATTGGTACATGCTAAAAGTATAAAGCATTGAATTACCAGGGCATTGGAAATTAGGTCTGACGATGATGAATCGGGCTTGGCATAACAAGGGAAAGATGGAATCGATCCAAGAGCGCCTAGTAATTGCCTTGGGTTGCATAAACCACACCCACAAACGGTACATGATTGAATTGCAGGAGCTTTTTTGTATTTACCATCCTCGGCTGTGGTCCGATCACTCTGGGTGAACACATGCGTGAGCTTGAGCTCTTTCTTTCTGAGAAGTATGCCCTGGGAGAACATAGAAGATGGAGGGCTCGTGATCTGATAGCGTTGATGAAAGTTTGTATGGCCGTGGAGGGCTTGAGAGCGTATGCCTAAAATTTTAAGGGCCATGGCCTAATTACGCCGAAGGCGTTCCCTCTATGAACCAGACGACCTTTTCCCCGCCGCTATCGCTGGTATTGACCTTTTACTTCTCCAATTTGGCGAGCTGCAGCCTGAAAATAAAGTTTCCACGAGGGTTTCAGAGTATGTTTACTAACATTACGGCATCCTTTACTCTCCTATTTGAACATGCCCAGGCTGACTTTCATGATCAACGGTGTGCAGTGTATTGAGGCTTGCATTTCACTGTTTTTTTCCTTCGCCGTTTCTCAGTCGGAAGCATCATGGTGGAAATACTCATTCCAACACGCGGAACAATGAAACAGTCCCACCGTCCTATTAGCTTTATTTTATAGGTCAATTTTGTCCGTACATAAGAGAAATTTCAGCTAGTCAAAAGCGTACAGCTGCATTCCAAAAAATAAATAGAACAAGAGTTCCGAGAGCAGAGAAGTTTCTGCGAGAAAGTTTTAAAATAGTTTTGTTTTATTTGTTGAGTTTACAATGTTTTAAGAACAATTGGTCAAGATAAAAAAATTGTCACCTAAATTTAGGAATTTGATCATTGATAGAGTCAATTTTGTCTTCTATTAGAAAATGACTCTTATAACAAAATAATTTTGCTCACTTCAAAATTCTCATGCTCTGTTGTGTTTTTAGGCATGAAGAAAGCACAATTTACATGTTGCCAGCTTTATGTAAATATTTATGAGTTCAAAAATTTTCTTAACGATTTAGCATATATGATAAAATATCCTCTTTCAAAAAGTGAAGATCTTTAGAACTTTCATTGTACGTAGAGTCATGTATAACCAACTTGCTTAAATGTTACAATTTTCTGCACAAATGAAAATGAAAGCATATAGTTCCAAGTCCTCTTATAGGTTCCTAATGTCTCCATAAAATCTTACGATAGAAAATGATCTTTTTATTCCATTCAGTAATTTAGATAACTCATTTATAAGCCTAATAAAACTTATAATGTGAAGTCTATTGCAAAAGGCCTAAATCAAACATCAAAAATATCAATTGAACCCATATGCCCATTTTGATGATTGTAGAGTAGTGGGAAAAAGCATTGCAATAGTTATTGGACCAAGACCACATGGTAGACAATTAATTGTTGAAGCTATTCTTGAAGCCTCTTCATAGGAAACATGATTGACTAATTTTGGTATTCTCTTTTAGCACTAGGATCATGCAAAAGTGGAAGCAATAGTTTTAATTTTCTATATATTAACCATCTTTTACTTACAATTTTTTTTTGAAAAAGGAAGTTAGAAGGTGCCATACCTTTACTGCATTTAAGTCAAGATCAATTAGTACTACACCAGGTTTTAGCTAATGACCATGAACCAAATTTGGCACACCTGTTGCAACAATAAGAATATCTACTTCATGAGTAAAATCTGCATAGAAAATTCTTTTTGTTTTGAGTAGCTATCTAGTCTACATAATTTTTTTGGAAACATGGTTTAAAACTTTAAATTAATACTTAAATAAAGATAGTCTACTATGTTTCAAATTTTAGAGCTATTCAATAGAATATGGCCCATATTCTAACATGTCAAAAAAAATTTAAAGAAGAGATAATGTAATCCACCCTTAATCAATGTGTATTTATTTATAGACTAAACATCTATACTTATAAATTTATAGATATGTATTTTGCTCAGAGATAAATTTTGTCCTTATACCAAGCAATCTAAAAATCAACTAAGCATTGTTCATTTATCAATATTTGTTGACCATTTTGAAGTTGAGATAACTTATAAGGATTTGGGTGTGTTATCCTTTTCAAACCCAAATCTTCTATCATCTCATTAGACATTATTGTAACACAATTTAACTACTTGTGAGATTTTTTTCATCCCAAGTTAACTCAACAAGTTTTTGATGAGCACAAATATGAATGGATTCCCTCTATCAATATTTATCACTGCCTCTTTCTAATTAATGTTGATTGCTATTTTCTTTCAAGTATTAATCAAACCTCATATAATATACATGAATTACAAGCAAGAAACCACTAAAGGGTAGCATGGGAAAGCAAGGCATTCCAACTGGTCAATGGATTGTTGTTCAAGCTGGGGCCCAACCAAGTATTAAAGTGTGTGGCACGGTAAGAGATTGGGAATGTACTTCAACATGCACATGAGAATCTTATTGGAGGCTATTGGTACTTCAAGTTCATGCTGCAACATGCAATGTACTCTTGGAAAGTCTATGGTGGCTTTGATGCCAAAGAATAGGTAACGAAATATTGAATTGGCAAACCATTAAAACAAGACTTTATGCCCCTTTGGCCATCCCAACCACAAGAAATATTTGAAATATGAGGATTGAACTTCATTTTCCCATTAAATTTTATCCAGACACATCAGTGTAAATACATTGTCTTCGCCACTAAAGTATGTGATGAAGTGAACTCAAGCAAGGGCCATGTAAAACAATAGAAAGGCTAAGTCGAGGCCATAAAAAAAGTCCTCATTTTAGTTATAACATGTGGATTCTCTTGGTTTGGTTAAAGATTCTATGATCCTTGTTGTTCTTAATTCCAACCCACTTCCCATCCCCATTCCCCCTAGTGTCATGGATACCAAGACCAAACACTTGTCTATGAGAATACTATTACCATCACTCAATTCAATCAAGCTTGGATGAGAGGAATTGTAATGAAAAATGGATGAATGTCAGGGATCTTATTCAAAGGAACTTAAACTAGATGTTGAGGACTTCTCTATCTTGAAAGATCACAGTACTAACTTTATGTTCAAACCTTGTACTTTATTTCCTAGGATTTCCTCTACTTCCCCCCAAATGATGGTCGTGCTATCAATATGGCCTCTTGGGGTTATAATTGTCTAAAGAAATATAAGGATGACATTAAAGAAACTGCCTGTAAATAACAAAAGCAGGTTAGAGTTTTGTCTTCTAAGAATGAGTTATGAGAAAGTTTCTCTATAGAATTCCTATTCTCCTGAATATTTTCCTAAGTTTGATGACTTCAAACTAGATGTTGATAGTCTGCAACAAACTTATGACCTTGTGTCTATGACATATGTAACTGGGGTCATCATGAAATAGAAAGTCTGCACAACCTCAACCTACATTTGGTTAATTATCCTTTTATGTAAGATAAGGTTTGTGATGAAGGTCCATGGTTAAGGGATGATGTTGCAGAGAAGCTTATGATGGAACTTAGCATACAATGTGGCATTGGATTTATTCCAACTTGACAAATAGGCTTGGAACCTTGTGATTTTTATATCTTCTTGTAGTGTGATTAATCTTGCAAGGGGGTGCACCCATTATGACCAACATTTAAATATGGAATCCTTAGATAGTTTTATAGTAGGATTTTTGTTTTAAATAGTAGGTTTATACTGACTATTGAAGGCATCTTCAATTTTTATATTTTGGTATACATTAATGATAGTCAATAGACAAGTAGTGTCCCAAATCAAGCTATTGGGTTTGGCTGAAAAACTAGATTTATGTTCCTCCAATTTATTGGAAGGATGATAAATTGATACTCTAACCTTATATTTAACCAAAATATTAAAGAAAGTTGAATCTAAGTTTAAAGTTTCAATAAATGGCATATATGAGAGACAAATCATGCAATGAGACTATAAATCAGTTTATCTAAGGGGTAGATGAATGAGGGTAGAATCAAGCTAGCTCCATATTTTCAAACTCTCCCTATTTATTTTTCTTATATCAACAAAAACCAAACTTAAGCAAAAATTCCAAGAGGTAAAAACAAATAAAAGTAGAGATCCCTGTAATAATGACTAATATTTATTTTAATATATTTTACTTTTCTAATATTCGCCACCTTAGTTGTAGATATAATAGACATATTGGCTTATATATATCCAACACTAATTAGCCATACAATTTTAGTCTTTCCATAATAGAAAATATGTAAAATTTGCAAATTAAGATTTTCAATGATATATTGCATATCAATTTTTTTTTTAAAAACATATAGTTGAATTATATTTGAATAGGTCTTAATTCTTATAAATCTAATTTATGTTAAATATGAATTATTTGTAGGCACATCTTCAAAATTGAATTTAGATAAATAACATTTTACTTGGTTCAAAACTTTTATAAGATGAGAATCAATGATGAGTTATATTAATTATCATATCAAATTTTAATATTTTATTGTATTGTGTTATGTTTCCAAATGCAAGGTAGAAATAATTTATATTTTAATTCTAGCTTATTATCTTATGATTTTTTAATTAAATTTGTTACTGCTTTGTTTAGATTTACTTTAGGTCTTTAGTCTATTTAAATATAGGAAAAATAATAATGAAAAGAATATAAAAATGTGAAAGAAACAAGAAAAGGAATAAGTTTGTCATGAGTGAAATAATAGTATAATAGTATAATTATTTTACATTTAATTACAATTACAAGTTAGAGGTTTAATTGAAATATTTCATTATTTAATAAATACTATTATAAATGTATTATAAAAATTGAACACACATCATTTTATGAATTTGTTTAAATAATTTAAAATTAACATTATGTTTGATTCACCATATTTTTGATATCAACTCAACTATTTTTTAAATAATATATTTTTTTTTATCTTAATTTTAAAA
>VDFB02324740.1:0-37825 GCA_007258455.2 Sequoia sempervirens
CCATTAGAGAGGATAAGCACCGGTATAAGATTACCAGACCCAATTTCCAGCGTACTACGAACATGGTGACATCAATGACAACCAATAGATAACTTTACACATTTTTCCAACAAGGTCTGTACTCTTACATCATTAGGGATTGAATTTGCATCATAAAACTCAAAAACTTACCTGTCTTCAAGCACTTGATTATCCTCTTTATTGATTTGTGGAGATGGAAAGCATTGGTTAACTTCCTCATCTCTAGATACATTCTCTATTGATTCCTCTTGTATTGTTTCCCTTTTCTCTAGCTATTTATAGTATTCAACTAGAGGTTGACCAAGAACTAGCATTGGTTGGCTAGGAGTTGCTTGGGTTGACGATTTTGTAGGAAATTCTTGTTGTTCAACAAGTTGTTTAACTTCCATCATTCTTTCCTCTTGCTCTACCAATTTCATCATATTTGAAATTTTTTCATCTGCCAGGGAAACAAACATTCTTTCCTTTCTTTCTATAGGATTGGTGTACTTGGAAAATGGACTTACATAAGCCACATTGACATGTATCCCTTTCTCTTCAATGTGAATCATAAATGTCCAATCCCTTTTCCTTTCTTTCACTTGTTCATTAGTTTTGAGTTTTTTTATCACATTATCAAATGCATGAAAATAATCATAAAATTGGGATCGACCCCTATCCATTCTCATTTTGATAATGTACCCTTCAGGATCATAGTTCTTGGTTGGGTCAACCTTCATCCCATAATTTTGTAACTTTGTAGAGAAGACTTCCAATCCATCCTTTCTAGTGATGATGAAGTGAGATAATCTCATGCAACTAGGGATAAATGATCCCTTCTTAACTAATTTGAAATTAACTTTACCAGATTCATTTAGTTGCCACATAATTTCCATGAATGCTAACCCATATATTACACATATTGGGAGGCAATGGGGTTGTAATGGTGAACCATATATTATAAAAATTGTACAGTTAGTATGTAATTACCATTCTCCCTAGTTGTGATCAATTTTCAATTCATGGTCATATTATTGTGGCCTCAACAATTTCATGGTGTTCATAGAAATCCTTTTTTGGTGGCTTGCATCCAAGATTATCCAACACATCCAACATAAAAGTGTCCACAAAAATTAAAAAATGGAGGTATTGCAATGCTAGTCCCACAAGTGTGTCCACATTTGGATAGGCAACTTTCTTCCTTTCACATCATGGGTCTTTAAATCCAAGGGTTTTTGCCACACCTTAAACCCACTATATAAGATCATGTGCATGAATAGGGAGTACCATCTAAAATGTAGACCACCCTTTGGGTCTTTCAAGTCTATTAGTTTCTTGTGGATCCATTCAATAATGAAAGCAACATAGTCAAAGCTTTTGTTAACATATCTATGAGTAAACCCAAAAAACTGGTTTACAATTCTAGTGAGGAAGGAAAATTGCAAAAACACTCCTATGATTTTTTTTTCTTTTTAGGGGTTCACACAAACTGGGGTGTTTGAATATACCCAAAAGGGGTTCAAATGGAACCTAGTTTGAGTGAACCATATTAAATGATGGGTCCCACTTTTTATGCATTTTTTTATGAAAATAATGGAAAAGAGGAGGTTCACTCGAACCTAGGTTCATTCAAACCTCTTTCCCTCGCCTCCTCCCCTCCTCGACACCCAAATTTTGCAAAAATTTTCCTCTCAAGCTCGAGTTATACGAAAATGGAGGATATTCTTACAACTCCAACTAGATGATGGTAGTTCTTAATAGCTATCCATCAAATATACCTTAATATGTTTTGGTTTTATTATGTATTTATTTTTTTAGTTTGATTAAACATAGGTTTTTCACTAAAATGCTCTTTTGTTGGTACATGTGGAAAATAGTAGATTATCAAATAAAATTTAGAAAAATATGTGCAGGCTAGGTATTGATGTCCTTGATCCAGTAAAAAAATAAATTTCGATACATAAAAAAAAAGTTGTTGTATACGGTCTGCCTATGTCTGAATTGTAATTCGTTTAACTTCCAAACTTGATTAAGGAAAAAATATTCAATAGAACACTATGAAACCAAATGAAAGGGTTAGATATCATAGTTACAAATCTAAATTAAAAAAAAAAAGAATTTTATCCTTCATAGAAACAAATTTATGTTGTATACGGTGAACATCACTCCTTAAAAATGGTTTTTACTGATAAAAACTAGTTTTTGAAGGAGATGGAAAAAGAAGTTAAATCTGATTCCAAAATTTTTGAAAAAATATATTTATAATCTAAAGTCAAAATGTCACAAATCACTAGTTTGCATCATCTCCAAATTACTCACAATTTAGCCACTATAGGTGCCTGAAAATGAAAATTTAGTTAGAAAAAATCAATTCAGTGTCCAGTTTGGCCAAAAATTGTAAACCAATATTGTGGGATCACTCCTATGTTGAATGTCAGCTCCCAAAATCATCATGTAGATAGGAATCTTAATCTTGTAGTCCTCTCTAAGGACATGACACTAGGCTAAGTAGGTGTTGAAAAAATAATCCTTAAAAATATCAAAACTAAAAGGCTCAATCTCACATTGAGAAAATCTGATGGGTCTTTGGTTAGCATCCCTTCTTCTATGCTTTGGGAGCCATAAAACCCTGTAACTATGGTTATATTTCTCATATTCTCTCTAGAGAGAACCAAATTCAATTGTGACATTGGTAGATGGATTCAAGTCAAAAGTTTCAATAATTTGCTCCCTTGAGATTTCTATCATAGGAGCACCATTTCAGCTTCTAATCACTCTATCTCTATCATCATACCCTTGTGCCAAAGCTCTAACTAGGTCAATATTTACAAATACATTTAAATCCACTAATTCTGAAGTTTGACGTCCATAGGTTGGGCATTGGTCTATGTGATTTTATTTTTTGGATGTGTATTCAAATAATTTACACCCATAGATAGGGATAACAACATCCCCAATTTTCTCAGCTAGGTCCTGCAATTTTTTAGTCAACACCCATGTGCCTTGGGGTATGATTTTCTTATTTGGTTGAACTAGGCAATTGTTTCATGAGGTCATCCTCCATGAACCTCTTTGTACCCTTAGTTTTGACACTTGATTCACTCATTTTTCTAGGGTTTAATTTCAAATAGGATTTATATTTTAACCTCTAAAAAACCTAGGGATTTATCCTTTTCTTTAGAAAATATAAATAAAAAACCCTAAAAATCCTCTTCTATTCAATTTGTTCAACAATTTTGACAAATTTTATAATACAAATGGATAGACAACTTACTTGGGAAATTGCAGGAAACCCTAGTTTTGTGCTTGAAAAATCGCCTTTAGAGAGCTTATTTATTCAGATTGCTTGAGTGTAGTTGCAATTGTGATGAGAAATGGATCAATTCAATATTTTATTTCCCTTGAAAAACTAGTAGTTTTTCCTTAGTTGTAGCATGATGACTTGTGTGCATGAAATTGATTTTAATTTAGCTAGCCATTCTCATTTGAATTTTGATCATCAATCAAAACACTTTAAAATAGGATCAATGAATATCACAAATCTTACTTACATCATATATCCATTTGAATTTGTCTATAGGTGACACCACCTTACCATCGCCTTTTACATGTGTGCTATCATGGAAGAAATCTGATACAAAATATTTGAGTGCTACAATAAAATGTAAGCACATGTCATCACCTCATGTTGTGAACCATTGCCTAGCACAGTTTTATTATTTGTCAAGAGCATGAAAATATTATTTGGAGAAGCCCTACAATGAAAATAGGAAATGACACTTGTCCCTCCCCTATACCTTGTTAACCATTGCCTTTTTATTTTATGCTCTATCTTCAAGAATGCACTCTAAAGAGTTGAAGTGATGAAATGAAATAATGACAAGTGTCTAGTTTTTAGTGCCTTCCTCCCAACATGTTTTGACTTTGCACTAAGGAAACAAAACTATGATGCATATAGAGCATGCACTACAATTGCATAGTGACACATGTCTCCATTGTGATTTTTGCAAAATTAACACATTTTAGTTATGTTCTTTAAAAATGGGAATGCATCATTAGGAGGAAATGCATTGCTACTAGATCCAAACACACGTTGCAATCCTATGACCTCCACTTAGTGCATTTTAGTAATGCGCTCAACTTTATAAAATGTGCTATGAAGGAAAATAGTGATGCACTCAAATTCCACCACATGTCTTTACTTTGTTCACCCTGGCCCAATGCATTTTCACTATGTACTTTTTTAGGAGAATGTGTGAAGGAGCAACACATTGTAATAACGTATCAACATGTGTTTTCTCTTTACAAACACTGCTTGGTGCATTTTAGCTACACACTAAATAAATAGGAATGAGATATGAAGATGGTATGTGTTGCATTGGGGATGTGATACATTTCTCAAGCGGGCTGGGCTTCTAATACTTAAATGATTTAATTATGCATGCGCATAAAAGTTGTTATAAAGATGTGACTAGGGAATGAGGGGCCTGAGACCATACAAGGTTTTAAACTTAGGATTTTCAAGAATATTTTGGATGAATTATTAATGGGAAAAAATCAATGTGGTGACTTAGGCATGAGTGGCTAGTCAATACATGAGATATAAATCCACAATTTATCACTTAAATGATGTGTAACCGAAGCAGACATACTACTCAAGTTTATAAAAAAAATGTAAAGGCATGCTCATACCTAGGGTTTTAGGAGGGTTTGAGCATAAATACAATTCCTTATGAGTGTTTAAAACAAACCCTAGCAAGGAAGAACTTGTTTTGAAGCTTAAGACAAAAGCTAGAATCAAGAGACAATAAATTTTGTAGAAAGTAATATCAATCCTAATTTGTTCTATTATTTTTTATTAGATAAAATAGAACCAAAAAGGTGTTTCAATGTTATCACATAACAATTTCAAAGGATAAGTAAACAAAAGGTCTACACAACACATTAACCTTGGAAAAATACTAGAGAAATAGCAAATTAACAACAAATAAAACAATACCAAATAAACCTACAAAAACTATGACTTTTGTTAGAATTGTAAATACCACAAGACACAAGATCAAACAATGAATAGAGACACCTTACACACAAGGGAGGTGAAAACAATAATATGCAATATCCTCAACTAGAAAAGTTACAAAATGCAAAGTGACAATGAATCTCTAGAGGAGAAGAGATAATATAATGAGGGTTGAGTACTTATAAGAGAAAACCCTAAATGAGAAAGGGATTAGATTATGACAAGTGTTAACATCTCATACAATGAGATAGAATAATCTAATAATAGATCAACTAATAAAAGAATAAAATCACTCCTAAGTTTAGCTTAAGTTCATGAGAATAAATTAGCCTAATAACTAATTAAATATTAATTAATTATTAGCTAATGTATGATTACTCTAACACCATACTTAAGATGAACATAGGGAGTAGCTAGAAACCCTAAAAAGAGAATGCATGATGGGCCCCATCAAACAAGGCCTAGTGAGGTACCCATATATAAAAAATTTAATCTCTCATGACCAGAGAAAAGGAGAAAAACCCTGTGGGAGAAAACTCCTCTCAAAAAGAGGGAAATGTGAATGAAGGATTAAAAATCCTCCAAAACAGAATGTGAAGGACTAAGAAGACTGAAAAAAATAATGTGAAGGACTGAGAAGCCTCCAAAACAATATCCCAAAATAGTAGGAACATGAAGAAAATCAGTAAAGCATGAAGAAGTTGTAGACAACTATCAAGTGATGAATGATATAGTGTTGAAATGAAGAACCTCCTCTGAAACAAATGATGATTAGGATCAAGAAGAGAAGAATATACATGAGTTCCCAAATGACACTACTCAAATTAGATGGAAAACAAAGGTAAAACATTTAGAAATTGAAGATACAGATGGCACATGAATCTACATGAGTGACCCCAACAACACTACTCTACATGGAAGATGCAAGTGAAAAATATAGGTACTGATAAGTTGAAGAACACTAATCAAGTGAAATGGAAGGTTACCTCTAGAAATAGGATTGCAAGAGTTCCCATATGGTAAATTCTCCATCTCACCAAAATGCATGGGTAATCAATCATTGCATCCACCTAGTATTATGAACAAATACTAGATATATTGCTCACTCCAACATGAAACCAAGTAAGCATTAGCACCAATGCAAGAACACCCCCCCCCCCTAATAATGTTGAAAAGGGAGAGCCAAGCTAGGTACATTGAAATTATGTGAAACCAAGAAATGCATGTAAGAGAAGCAAGAACATTTGAACATGCACAAAAAAATACTTTTAAATAAAAGGGTGTGCAAACTAACACACACACACACACACATGAAGCAAGAATCACTAGGATTCATTGATGTCATAAAAGGGACACTCACTTGACAAAGGTGTGATGGAAAAAAAAGGCCTACGCTACCCTCCATGACACTTAATATCATAGTGTGAGTACAAAAGGCACAAAAGGATGTGTAAAATTTCCAAAAAGTATACACCAAAATGGCACTTTTATCTCAATGTGTACAAAAGAGAATATGCTTGCAAAACATTTCTAAAATGTCCAAATAGGACAAAAAAGATAGAAATACATATAGAATAGCCTAAAATAGGTCATCCCACACAAAAAAGAAGTTTCCAAGATCTAAAACGTCTAAGTAATTCACCAAAGTGTAAAAAACCAAAAACTAAATAAAATGTACCTAGAGATAAATCTAGAAAAAATGCATGGACACTCATGAAGAGCTTTGAGAGTCTGTCTCAATGCCACTAGAATCATGAAAATTTGAGAAACTGATCAAAATTTATGAGCTTGAAAGTGAAAATGACACCTTTGACTTAAATAGGTTATAGAATACACCAACAAAAAAATTGATGATGAGACCTACACCACTAGATATTACATGGAACCAACTTTTTGATGATATCTTATTTGCCAAATTTTGATAATGTATGCCAATGTTATGGAAAAAAGAAAAAAATAAGCTCCTTTAGGGCCAAAGAGGGCTTGGAGGGAGCCCTATTGGTAGGTCATCATGTTGATGTCAACATGATGTTGTACACATATAAAAATGACTTGGGCTTGCAAGCTCTATTTTCATCATTTCTTCCTAGCATAATTAAGACATTTTAATTATGTCCTTGGTCCACTTTCAACTATTAACTAAATAATTCATAATTATTTAATTAATTCATGTATTTTTATTCTTCTTGATTATTAAATAAATAAATTTATTTATTTAATATGTCACTAATTGTCTAATGTCTTTCCATAATTAAATAAATTTCTTAATTTATTTAATTATCTTTGTCCATCAAGTCATCCTGATTATTTAAATAAGTATATTTTATTTATTTATTTAAATATGTCATTAATTCTTTCATGTCTTCTTATTTTAATTTATTTAATTATAGTCCACCTTGGGATTTTCCCTCATTTTAAATAATTAATATTATTTAAGATGGTCCCACTTTCCAATTTTCCCTCTTTTTAGTAAATAATTTGCATTAATTATTTGTTGTCACATGACTCTCCCCTTTGTAATTCAAAATAGTCATTTTCCTCCAAAAATCAAGTAATTTCTATTATTATTTGATTTTCCAACTACCTCTTTTTATGTGCCAATCTTATCTCCTTGTCACATGCATTGTCAACCCTTGATTTTATTTTCTTAAATTGAATCTTGTCCACTCATTTCAAATATTCCCTATTATTTCCCTAACCCTAATTGTGGGTTGTCACATTGAATCTTGACCATTGATTCTAGGGAATTTGTCAACTTTTAATCTTGGCCATTCACTCAAAATTGCATTTTCTATAAAATGGCAGTTTTGGTCTCATTTGGACATCTCATGTCATCTTGCAATCTCATGCTCATATTTTTTCATCTCATGCTCTTGCTATATTGTCATTTTAGGTTATTTTCTACATACTTCATAGGTTGCATAGTTGCATTGTGAGGTCATTTGTTATCAAATCCTTCAAAATTTTCTTAGGGCTTGTCATAGTCATTAGATTGCTCACATAAAATCTGAGGGCAACAACATATTTCCAAAAAGTTGAGAAGGTATAATGGAGGTCAGCGATGGAGAATGAAGACTTTTGGGTGAGATCTTTCATTTGTTTTCATGCTATTTCCTTTGCACTTCATTATTGCTTTGGGTTTTTGTGTTTTGCATTTAATCTACTAACCTTAAGAAAATTCCCTTAGTTACATTGGTGAACCTGATGTGAAAATCGAGCACTTTTTGTTTTTCCGTATGAGATTTTCTATTTTGCAGGTATAGGTATAGTCGTGATGCATTTTTCTTGTAAAGTGACACATTTGAGGTTTCTTGATGCATTTGCTTCTTAAAACGATGCATACACTCTGCTATGATGCATATGACTTGCATAGTGACACATCTCAACTTGTAGGTCAATGCATTTGCCTATCAGATTCCAACCTACACTAGACACATTCGATTTGTATTCCACACATTTTCCTATCATATTCTAGCCTATAGACTGAGGACACATTCAATTTGTAGGTCAACTCATTTGTCTTCTAGATTCCAAAGATACCTAAAACAAAGTTGCATTTGTTGTACAAGAGTGACACAATCAATTCAAGTGACACATCTCGGGCCGGGTAAACTTTTGCTTCAAAATTTTCTTAGAATTTTCTTGATTTCTTTTGCAATTTGTTATTCCTTTCACAACATGTTAGTTTAATGGTTTTGGTTACTAATGGGTTTCTCGCAAAGATGTATTTTGAGTCTTTCATTGGTCCAAGGCATCTCTTTGAAACTACTAACTAGTGGTTTTGTAGGTTCGATTGTCCAAGGCTATTACTTTAAAACCATTGTGTTTATTTTTTTAGAGTAGAAGACACTTCAATTGGTTCTTTAAAAAGAACATTTGTTTTTCATTTGCTTGATTGCGTTTGAAGGTGGTAGGTGATTATGCTCTCACCTTGTGCAAACCAGGTGATCAGAAAACCAAACCCATTTATTTTTATGTTTAATACCCTAATTCAATAATTGAAGTATCCTCTCCTCTTGCACACTTGTGTGATCCTAGGTGTAAGAGAAACAGTTATTGACTTGTGAACTTGGGCCTTCCTTGGTGGGAAAAGTACTCTCACCCCTAAGGTGACTCAAATCGATGGTTTCGGCTGAGTACCCTCGATTATATATAAACGTGGAACTTGGCAAGCCTGGTATCATTTTGTGCAATGCGCTTCATACACAGTGGAATTCCCAAAACCCTATTGAGCATAACCTCTTCAGGTTGGAATACCTCCTTATTGGAGCTAATCTTGCCCCATGTGTGGCCACTTGAATAGGGGTCCCGAACTAAAAACTTTTGTGTAGTTTCCAAAATCCTTTCTATTTGCTAACGCAACAATGGTCATTGTGAAGGCATCCACATTCAGACAATTCTTAGTAGAGGTGATCAACCTACAATGGGAGTTTTACGGGGGTTGGAAGCTTGGTTGGCTTGAGAAGTAGTTCACTGTAAGGGGGAGACCATGCAGCCAAGCTTCTGGGTTCACACTCTAAAAATAAGTGTGATTGGGGAAACCCACATGGAATCTAGCAAATATTGTCCTTGCCTAACCTAGGATTATGTTTGTTTCAAAAGATAAAATATTGTGTTTCCCAAGTGTTTTCAGACATTCAAACAAACAAACATCACTTACATGTCTAGAAACAAACAATCAACCTCAAACAATTCAAAATTTTGACTAAAATTGCAAACAAATTAGACTTTTTGCATTCTACACTGGATCTGCCATGGTGCATTTTCTCTGCTGCACCACATTCAGTCTGCACAACATCACATTTTCTCTGACAAAACACATTTTCTTTGTAGAAAACTACATTCGCCTGGCACAAACCATATTTTCTTTTCAGAAAATCGTATTCACAATACTAAGTCGCATTTTCTTTCTATAGAACCACATTCGCTGAAACTAAGCCACATCTGCTATACTACGATGCATCTATGACTTGAAACAACACATTTTCCTAGAAAAAAAAAAAACTATTATAGACTAAAACCCAAGAGAAAACTAGTCCAATTTGTCATCAAACATCTTTTTCCAACAAGTTTTGTCAAAAACTAGGAAGAAGATTGCTCAAATCTTCCATTTATTGCACACTTTAGTTTGTATTTTAACATAGGTTCATTTTTGCAAATTTTAGTTTCATCCTTAGGCTTCACCATTTTCATTTTCAGTCATAAACCAGTCCTTAGGTCGTCATTTCATTTGCATATTTTGGATTAGGAAAACCTTACCATACTTTGCAAAATCTTGGCCTTCAAAAGTAGGTTATCATTGGAATTAGTCATCATTATCTCCTTTCCCCATTGTCCTTTTGTGAGATCTTTCCAACTCATAAGTCAAGTTAGGAAACCTCACTTAGTCATATTGTCATTGTCATTTAGTCCTTCAAACAAGTCCTTTGATATTCCAAAATTGAGACATAGATCAAGTTTAGGGTGGTTGAGCAATCGGTATCAATAGTTTTGCACCTTGTTGAATGCAAAATTTTAGCAAATCATCAAAACATGGAAACCTCTTTAGATGTGGGTGATCCGCATTAGAAAGAGGAATCAGCAGCTAAGCCTCTGTGATGATGAATTCTAATCTAAGTGGCTTTTCAGGAAAAGGATAGAAGGATAAACTGGATTTAAAATCTAAAACTGGAATTCTATCATCCTAAAATATTGATCAACTGTAAGAAGACCCTGATAATAACTCACTCTCACCAACTCTTTAAAATTAAAATCTCACAATCTCACAACACATGTAGTTCAACAGTGATTTATGCAAAGGTTAAATTAACACAAGGCACAACCTGAACTAGCATGCAACTCCTGCAAATTTCTTGACAATAATAAGAAAAGAAAAGGATCCAACAGATTTGAATCACAGAACAAATCATATTACTATTCCAAGTCATGAAAAGGAAATGAGAAAGGAAAAACTCTGCTATTTTATTGAATGATGGAGTTGGAACTTCTAAGAATCTAAGCACACATCAGTTTACAAGCTCCCCGAAATGTGTAAGGGCAAGAAACTTTAATCTGAACTGCTGAGAATGGAGAGTTGAAAGACTAAGTCTATCAAAAAAACTCTCAAGGAAACCCTAATCCGAGCTCAGAAAAAAGCTCAAGGAAAAAGGCTTCAAACAAACTCAAAAACTGCTTTAAAAGCATAAAAAGAAAAATGCTTTCATGATTACACTGTCAAGCCTCTAAAAATAGGCTAAATCTGCTTTAAAAGCACAAAAAACACCTTATCTCTCCAAGACAAGTCTGAAATCCGACCAAGAGGAAAATTCAGTCAAAGATCTGCTAAAAATAGCAAGAAAACATAAAGCAATTTATAGAATATCGCTTTTATGATTCTGCTTTACAAGATGCAGATTTTTTACAATTTGTCTTATTTTTGCAATTTAAAGATTGGAAATCTTTTGCAAAAATAAAATCTCCTTATTTCTCCATTACAACATTCTGATTTTCTCAAAAATCATAAAAATACATTACATAATGTCATATTCCTATCAACTCCATAATTGATTTCTCCAAAATCAATCAAAAATAAAAACCCTAAAAACATTGACCCTAGGCTTAAGGTATTCATAATTCTCCCTTAATTGCTCTTCACTTAAAACAATACCCTAAGGAAAAAACCCATATTTCTCTAAGGAAAAACAATAAGTCTTAAATACCTAAGACATCACCCTAGCATAGAATTTCGGCCTTACATAAATATTGACTTAGACTTAGGTTTAATAAATCACAAGGAAGGCATTATGGATTTCAACCTCCATTTGATATTCTCCACGTGCCTTGAATGAACATTCTGGAACTTCATAATGCTCGAATTAGGGCTTTGATCAAAATAGGGTCAAACCCTAATTATCATTTCACTTCACACTCGTGACTTTGGAAAGAAGGAAACTCTGTCTGCAAGAACAACGCCACCATGATGGTGTCGGATTCAAGCTCGTGTGCTTCAATAATCTTTCCCTGCTCTCCATTTGACCGAAAACTCCAGTGGGTAAGTCTGACTTTGAAGTATTGAAGCTCTTTTCACTTCTTATTGAACACCAAAAAGAGATAATGCCGCGACCTTCATGAGTTTGGTTTCTGATTCTTTTCTTTCCCTTGCTTCTCCATGCCATCATGAGCTCAAGCTCGACCTCTGCAGTCCACTCCATGAAAGCTCAACTTGTATTCTTGTTTTCCTTTACTGTGCAGAGGTAAGCTTTATTTAATGATTTTCATAACCTCTACTTTGGCCTTGAGGCCGTGGTGAACACACTCTGATGTCTTTATTTTTCATTTTCTGTGTGTTTCTTGTGCTCATTGCTATGTATCATTCTCACCATAAGAGCTCGGCCGTTCTTCAAAACTCGAAATCATGCCTTGGGAAGCTGAACAGGAAGCTATGGCCACGGCTTGAGTGCTCCATCAAAAATTTAAACTGGTAATTTTCCCTGCCAATCTCCAGAGACTTAAATGGTTTCTTTCTACCCATGAATTTTGGCCATATCAGGCCGCGCCCAATGTGCACTGTAGGAAACAACTTCTTGACTTTTGGGTTTGACCCATATCATAAAATTGAGCATTATGTCAATTTGATAATATTTCTGCATATGGGTATCAAAGAAAGTTGAATAAAATTGAATTTCTTCCTCTTTATTCGACCCAATTCAGAGAACTTACATTTGCTCCATATTTCTGCTATTTAACTCCAGATTCCACATGGGTTATCTTTGTAATTGATTTTTCTGCACTTTGAAGCTAACCCTGAAAATGGGTATTCGAAATCTTTAAGGGAAACTCTATCTTTCTGAATTTTGATGCTAAACTGAAAGTGGGTCTTTGGGATTATTAGAGAAAAATGCATTTTCTTCTCTTCTGAAACTCAACCTAGCACATAAATCTTCATATTTGTAGTCATACTACTTTTGAATGTAAAACTCAAAATGGGTATTGTAGATTATCATATTTCTATATTTTTGAAAGCAAATCCTCATGTGGGTATTTGCAATTTCTGAAGAGAACTGCATTTTTTTTACTTTGAAAGTAATTGAAAATATGAAGTAACTATTCATCTTTGTTTAACCTCAGAACTGAAAGCACCTATAAGAGTTAACAAAAACTGTATACTTTCATCGAATTCAGTTCATGGGCCTGACCCATCATTCATTACATGTAGTCTTGCATTTCGGCATAAATCCTCAAATGGGTATACCATATTCCAAAGAACAATGTATGCATTTTCTACTAGGGTTTGATGTTTACTTTCAGAAAACCAATATTAGCATTTGATGTTTGCTCTTAGATCTCCCTTCAGAAATGTACACTCATGGTTTAGATCAAAATCAGTGTTAATCTATATTTAGTTATGGGCTCCTTTGAGCATTCAAACTCCTTTTTTTTTTATATTGTGCTTGTGCAAGGCTTTTAGCTGAAGCATTGAAACATAATGAACGGTACCTAGTCTTCTATTCCTAGGCATAACTGACACCTCAAAAACTTCTTCTAGTAACAAAACTGTTTGCTCCTTCTTCAATACTCTGAAAAGATCACTTGCTTGACACTTATAACTCCTTGAAGATATAACAAAAGAATCTCTGCTATGCAATATTTGCTTAAAATATAAAAGATCAGTAAATCCAATGATATTGCAAATTCTGGCTTCCAAAGCATTGAATTTTGTTGTTACCTCTAGCATGGTTCTATACTCATTTGACTCATATACCCAGTTTTCCATTTTGGCATTTATGTCACTTTCTTTGATAGTTGTATGACACCTGAACTTGATTCATAATTGTTTTCCTCTTTTGATAAAAGCATCTGACCTCTTGTCACAGCACTGTCATTGACATGGATCTTGAGAATGATTTGTATTTGTTCATTGCGAAGAAAATGATCTCCATGTTTGTATTCTGCCTGTATTTTAATGTCTTTCTGACACTCCTTAACCTTATCATGGCAAATCCTACCTCTTATTCTTGAACTCCATAGTGAAACCAAGTTGAAACATTGTAACATCATGACCACATGCTGCTCACTAGCTCATATGTATAGCTTAACAACTTAGAACTTATTTTGGAAAGAAAATTACTCTTCCCCTATTATCCTAGAATGATCTCTTTATTACTAAACCCATAATGTTGTATTTACTTTACCATCTGACTAGCGCTAGAAATTCATTCATCAAATGCACTATTTGTGTTTGTATTCTTGAGCAGAATGGTACTCTTCATGCATTTTTATATTTCATTGTACAAACTGCTCTTAAAATTTGTCCTCTTTGATGATGAAAATTAGAACAAAACATTAAGGCATATGTATGCCTGTTCACTATCCGAAAGAGAATTGATGAATTGAAACTCACATGACATATGATTACAATCAGCACAAAAAATGGAGTTATTCAACAATTTTTGATGTAGATATACTCAGTTAAATTTATTAAGTGAACTAAAGTCACTGTTCACCTATAGCCTTTAGAAAGCATTCCTGATCATTATGAATGAATAGTTGGTCTCGTTACTTGATGGATTCTCTGTTTTATTCCTCAGTTGTATTTCATTTCATTTGATGTATATGATGAAGCATTATGATGTTGTTATTCTCCTTTAGCTCACTTCCTCTCATAATCGCGACTTGATAGGATTGATTGTTTCAATGCATTTCTGCTAGTAGTATGTTGTACTATTGTAGGTGCATCATATAAGTTACACCATAGTCGAGCCACCGACACTCTCTTTTCCTCTTTTTAGGTCAATGAATCTTGAGACGATGAGGTGTAACTATTCAACATCAAGCGCCGATAATCGCATAATGATGATTATGTTGTTGCTTATGTGTTTTCCCTTCTGCATCTTCGGCGGTGCAATGTACTGTTAGAAATATGTTGTCACAGTTATATCCACGACTTGTGTGGATCTTTGATTTCAATTTTGCTTTTTAATTGAAAATAAAATGAATTTCATGCAATGTTGTAATACTATTTTGATTGTGAAATCAAATGAAGCCCTGTAAAAAAAAATGAGTTCTTTACGAAATGAATAAAAGCATCTAAAATGATATTTTGCTCATGTACTCAATTTTGTATTTCTTTTAAAACTGCAACATCTGAATGGCACTCTGCAACCCCATAACTTTACTAAAAATGCATAACTGTTACTCGATGCAAATGTGATGCAAAACAACATTTGAAATTCAACTGCACTTCTTTCTCTTAATACAACAACAATCACCAAATTCTATTTGAGCTGAGTGTACAACATGTAATAGTAACCTTCTTCCAAATCAATATCATTGAAAGACCTTTGCATTTGCATTACTTTTAGACATTCAAGTCATCTTAGTCCTCATTTTACATATCTTATTCCAAAAATAAAAAAATAGTGTCATAACTTTTAATTTCATTGTCCTTGGCATTAGCTGGTCTCCCTTTAGACAACATTGTCATATTGCATTCCTTATTCCAAAAATCCAAAAAAAACATAGTTTGCATTTGCATCCCTTATTGTCAAAAAAAAATCCAAAAACATAGTGTCATCATCTAGTTGTCATTTTAATCCGTCTTCCTAATTTGAGAAATTCCTTATATGGTTGAAACTAGGCTTCAAAGAAAAAGAAGATGAATGGATAATTTTGGACAAGACACCAACAATCACATATTTTCCAATTTCATGAATCAAAACATGAACCAAGACACATCTTTTATCAATCCTTTCAATGAAATGAACATGCCATCTTCATCATGAAACCCCTTCGAACCATTCATACAAAGAGACCAAAATGGACAAGTATATGCAGAAGACTTAGAAGTTGAAGCACAAAATCCTAATATAACTAGCTTCATGGAAGATTTAGTCTTACATAACCCTCAAAGATATTTTTCCATGCTCTTAGACCAATATTACCACATGGCTTTGACATTAACACCTTAAGACCAACATCACCCTATCATAATGTCAACAATACAAACAACAATTTGTCCAACACTAGTCAACCTCAAAATAACACAAACAATGCCTTTGTTGGTGCCACCTCCAATGGCTCATCCAATCAAATCAATTCCAATTCAATCAATGCAACATCCTTTGGAGGGTCACCAACTATGTCACAAGCCATGTCACAATCAATGCCAACAATGTCAAAAACATCCTCACAATCAGTTGGAGCTACCTTTGGGTCCTCATCAATGGGGGCAAGCTCTTCAAATCCTCTATTTGGAGATTCATCTAGTGCTACAGGTGCATCATCATCAAATCCTTTCATTGGTACCTCATTCAATTCCTTTGAAGGAAGTAAATGACAAATCTTTATTCGAGGACCACAACCAAATGTTAACACATCATCACAATTTAATACCAATACTTCCTAAGGAAAAAACACGTTCCCCACAGAAAATTTTAACAATTTGGACAAGGCAATCAAAATACATAGCATATGACCTCATTTGGACACCAAATTATTCATGTTCAACAGATCCCAAAATTTTCTATTCAAATGGTTGGAGGGCACATTCCTACATATGCATCACATATACATACCCATCAACACGTCCCTAATAAAAACTTTCAACACCAACAATATTTAAATCAAAACACGTCATACATCTCACAAAACACCAACATCTCTTCACAACAAATGGGTGCCCATGGGATACCTATCACTCCCATGTGTGATGCAACAAACAATCTAATAATTGATGCCTTGACAACTCAAGTGGCTCACTTGCAAAAGACCATAGAGACTATGCAAATGTTTGAAAAAAAGTCACACATGTCATATGACCTATGCCCATATCTTTTTGACATGAGTCTATACATGCCACCATTTCCTCCTAGGTATGTGGCACTAAATTTCACCAAGTGTAATGGAAAAACAAACCCCATTGAACACGTTCGAGAATTCATGACCAACTGTATGGACATCGCCTATGAGCACACTTACTTGATGAGACTCTTCTATAAGAGTCTTACAGGACCTGCACTTGAATGGTTCTCCACTTTAAAAGGGATAAAAACATGGGACAAACTTATAGACAAATTTGTGAAAAATTATGTATATAATATTGACATAGACACCTCCATCACTAGCTTATGCACTATTACACAAGAAGATGCTGGTGAAACTTTTATCCCATTCTTACAAAGATGGAGAAGTCTAGCAAGTCGCTGCCATATTGACATACCTAAGAAAGAAAAGGTCAACATGTTTGTTCAAACACTCCTAGGCCCATTGAAATATGGATTACAAGTTCATTGTTGTACAACCTTCATAGACCTAGTAAAAAAGGGTGTCTAGGTTGAGAAGTCTCTCATTGCTAAAGGAGAACTAAAATATGGTCGTAAAAACACAAACACAAACCCATCCGTAGACAAAAATAAGTATTGGGTCAAAAATAAACATGTTACCAATGATGGTGTTGTTGATGCCATGGCTGTAAACACGATGGGTCATGTACTTACTCTTAAAGGAGCTCAACCACAAAACAAACCAACAACAATACTAATGCCCCCTGCTAATGTCATTCCAAATAACCAAAATGGTCAAAATAGTCAAAGTCAAGGAAAAACCCATCAGCCAAGGCAATTCCTGAAAAGATGTACATACACTGCTTTGGGAGAACCAATTGAAGATGTCCTTAATAAGCTCCTTCAAAATGGTCTCATCATACTAGAGGACCCTAAGCCATATGACCTAGGATAGTTTAAACCATCACGGTGGGATGATAACACTTTCTATGATTACCACTAGGCTAAAGGGCATAAGACATCCTCATGTCGGCAACTAAGAAATATTGTACAAGACCTCATTAAAAATTGCACAATTGAATTGGGTGGGCCACAATTTGCATTAAATGCAAACCATGCAATTCAAAAAAACCCACAACAATACCATGGTTTTAATAAAGCCTCCACATCAGGTTCCAAGATTAATAATCAAGCCAATTACACTCCTATTACATTCAATTATTCAGGAGGAACCATCATCAATAACGTCCGAATTGATGATGAATATGTAAATACCATCACTATCAAAAGGGCACCTGAATGCAATGCCACTAATCAAAGCGGAAAAATCACCATAGCTGGTCCTCCTCCTCGGCAACCAAAAGTTATAATACTTGGTCCATCCATGAAACAATCACAATCAGGCCCATCTGCACAGTAGTTGCAACCTAAGAGTTAGTTTAACCTTATTGATCAACTAGGAAAAACCCCTATGCAAATATCCATACTTGACTTGTTTCACATTTCTCCCATGCATAAGTCTATACTTCACAAAACCTTGTGAGAGTCCTATGTCCCTCAAGACATTGATGTCAACTAGTTTGAGGCCATGGTGGGTTACCTCACTACACCCCATCATGTAACATTTTCAAACCAAGATTATTCATCACCAAAGTCCAACCATAACGATGCATTACACATCAAAGTTTTCATCCATAAGCATATGGTCAAACGAGTTTTAGTAAATGGCAGAGTAGGACTGAACATAAGCTCCTTGAAACTGGTTAAGGCTCTGGGATTTTTGATGCTTGTGTAGATGCTACAAAGAGCATAGTCATAAAGGTGTATGATGATGAAGAACGTTCCTCTTGAGGTGTTATCACTCTTCCTATCAGAGTTGGGCTAGTCATTGTAGACACAACTTGCCAAGTCTTGGATCTTGAATTACCCTATAACATCTTGCTTGGCCAACCTTGGATTAATGCCCTCAAAGTTGTTCCATCCACTTACCACCAATGTCTGAAGTTTCCCTTTAACGACATAGAAATTACCATTTATGGAGACATCGATCCCTTTCAGTACTACACCAATCTAAGGGGTATTTTAGAACATCAAGTGCCCATCAACCGAGAAGCTCCTAGTTCATCTTCTTCCAAATTCATTAACCCTTCAACACTTGCCTCTTCGTCCATGTCCATTCCTTCCACATATTCAGCCACACCATCATCCTCCTCACTTCCTAAGGTTGAGTCCACTCTCAAGATCCAAGACCTAGGCTGTGGAGAATTCAAACTGAATACGACATATTGAATCACAAAAATACCCATCTCTCAAGGTCTATGGTCGGTCTTGTTTCAGAATGGAGCCTAAAGATATTTTCAAGGTCCCTCCCACAACGAAATTCATAAAATGGGGTGACATGAGCAAGGAAGACATTGAAGACGTATTATCTTGGATTTATAGAGACCTAGAGAATCCACCCCCATTACCAGTCCAAATATATGGAAAAGGCTATGACATAATGAAGGAAAAAGGCTATGATGGTACTAGTGGCCTTGGAAAGAATAAAACTAGGAGGTGAGAACCTTTAATGCCTTCTGGAAGACCAAAATGTCTTGGGTTAGGGTTAGGTACACTTGAAACTGGTGATCAAAGTACCAATGGACTTTCGAGTGAGAGCATGAATGCTTTAGAAAGTGTTGAGACTATTGAGGAATCCCTTACCAAAACTGATTCCCATGAATGGGAATTTGTTTCCTAACGATCCTTAAGCAACTATTGTCTTGATGAATTATTCCTTGAACCTAGAGAACTTACCTCTAAACAAAGATTTTGGAAAACATTTAAAATTTACCTAGCATTAAATATTGACAATCCTAAGATCCCAAGGGAATGAGAAAACTGGGATAAACTCTTTGACCCAAGGAACCATGAAAAACTTGAATCATCTTCTAGTCCTATTAGCCATAACCCCAACATAACTACCCAACCATATGAAAATGATAACCATCATTTGGATTCATCTGAATTGCCACATGACACTACCGATCCTAATGATAGTCCTTTTGTACCTTATTTTGACAATGAGTATGAATCAAGTGAAGGAGAATATTGGATAGAATCCGATTTGGAACTGGATGATGACAACTTCATTTTCCATGTCTCTGAATCCGTCTGCATGCTTTCTGCATCTTCCCCACAATTCACCAATATGGATGATGGTATTTCCTTAGTCTACCTGCAACTAATTGATTGGGATCAAATAGGCTCGCTAGTCATGGACATATTTTAGAATGATGAGGCCATTGCAGAATTCATGGGACTACATGAGGGCATACCAAGTGGGGATCACAAGGCTGGATTTTCCATCAACTTAGATTGTGCAGCTTACTTTGGGGAGACTGCTCCATCCTCTAGTCACAAAATGAAAAATAAAAATAAAACAAAAAATAACACGTCTTTAGGTGAAAACCAAAAGGCACCTTCTAACAATAAAAAAGTAAAAATAAATGAAGTATCTGTGGGTGAAAACCTCTCCAAGGTTCCCAAAGATGGAGAACTAGAATTTCTTCTCATGACTCAAGAAAAATTGGCAATACTCATAGAGGACACCATGGAAGTTACCATATCCACAACAGAAGATACTAAAATCGTCCTCTTTGCGGAATCCTTGACAAAAGAAGAGAAACCTGAATTCCACAAATTCTTTGCACAGCACAAAATTAATTTTGCATGGTCATATGTCAATATGCCTGGTTTGGATCTAGAGTTGGTCTTACACCATTTTCCACTACTTCTAGATGCCAAGCTAGTAAAACAAAAGTTGTGTAAAATGCATCCTCAGATTGCCCTGTTAGTCAAAGCCAAACACAAGAAATTGCTAGATGTGAGATTCATACGGTCTATCGACTATGCTTAATGGATATCCAATCTTGTACTGGTCACAAAATGAAATGGTCAGATATGCATCTGCACAGATTTTAGGGACTTGAACAAAGCATGTCCAAAGGATGACTCTCCTTTGCCAAACATAGATATCATAGTTGAACTCACCGCAGGATATGAGATGTTGTCCCTCATGGATAGTTTCTCAAGTTATAATCTAATTTGTATTACCCCTAAAGATCAGCATAAAACAACATTCACATGTCCTTAGGGTACATACTATTGGAACTTCAAGCCTTTTGGCCTTAAGAATGTGGGTGCCACATATCAGAGAGCTATGACAACAATATTCCATGACATGATGCACAAGATAATGGAAAATTATGTAGATGACCTTTTGGAAAATATTTGACACAAAAAGACCACTTGAATGTGTTAGACAATATCTTCAAGAGACTGGAAGAATACAAGGTTTGCTTGAATTCGAAGAAATGTGTCTTTGGTGTGACATCAAGAATTTTTTTTTGGGTACATTGTTTCTCACAAGGGCATTAAAGTATATCCTGCCAAAGTAAAAGCAATATTAGGCATGCCTCCTCCAAAAGGGATAAGTGAACTCAGGATGTTACAGGGTAGGTTACAATCCATCTGATGCTTCATAGCACAATTGACAGACAAGTGTCATCCATTTCAGTATCCTCTGCAGAAGGATATTCCCTTTGTGTGGACTGATAAATGTCAAGAGGCCTTTCAACAAATAAAAGATTATCTATTGTCACCACCTATTTTAATGCCACCAATTGAAGGGAAACCTTTGATTCTATACATTTATGCAATAAATTCAACACTGGGGGCATTATTGGCACAAAATGACCATGATGAGAAGGAGATGGCAATATACATTAGTCAGACACTAGTCAGATATGAGCTAAACTATACATCCATTGAACGTGCTTATCTTGCAGTTGTCTTTGTTGCTCAGAAATTAAGACACTACATGTTGAATCACCAAACACACCTAACAACAAAGATTGATCCCCTAAAATATCTTCTAAGTTGTGCAACATTAATAGGTCACCTAGCAAAGTGGGTCATGATCTTGAGTGAGTATAATATTCAATATGTGGAATGAAAAGCTATAAAAGGATAGCTGATAGTAGACCAACTGGTCGACGTACCTATACAAGGCGATCACCCACTAGTAGTAGAATTTCCAGATGAGTCAATATTTCATACAGAACCTAAGTAAACTTGGAGACTATATTTTGATGGATCTCATACCAATCATGGCTTGGAAGCAGGAATACTATTTATCACTCCACAAGGAGACTCCATCCCTAAGTCATTCTGCATTGCTTTTCCATGTACAATTAATGTGGCAGAATATGAGGCACTTGTCACAAGACTTAGAATGGCCATAAAATGGAAAATTAAAACACTTCATGTCTATGGAGTTCTTCAGTTGGTCATTAACCAAGTCAATGATGACTATGACACCAAGGAGGAGAAATTAATGCCTTACAAGTGAATGGTTGACAACTTCCAGACATATTTTCACATGTTGAATTTTGAGCAAGTTCTGAGAGCACAAAATAAGGTAGCAGACACAATGGTGACAATTGGCTCTCTCCTAGACATTCCAAGTAATGCGTCAAAATTTGAATTCTTGGTAGATACACTTGAATTTGTTAGAATGTGTTTCCAATGTCAAATACATAGTGATTTGATTCATGCACCAGCATAGGAACTTTGGCCGATTACTTCTCCTTGGCCCTTTGCACAATGGGGACTTGACCTCATGGGAAAAGTCCATCCTACCTCATCCAATGGCCACAAATTCATTATCACTGCCACTAAGTATTTCACTAAGTGGATTGAAGCCATACCCCTTACATACATAACCAACAAAAAAAATTACAAATTTATCCTCAACTACATCATTGTTGGTATGGTATTACGCAGTCCATCATCACAGACAATAGGCATCCTTTCAAAAATCAAGATGTTCATGAGTTATGTGAATGCTTCCATATCCAACACCATTTTTCCATGCCATACTACCTACAAGGAAACAGTCAAGATGAAACGTCTAATAAGACAATAATCAAAATTCTTAAGAAGATAGTCAATGATGATGGTCGTGATTGGCACATCTGACTTAACCCTGCTCTATGGGCCTACCGCACTAGCATCCACGTGCCCACAGGTGCCACTTTGTTCACCCTAGTCTTTGATGCCGAAGCCATCTTTCCCATCGAGGTTGAAATCCCATCGTTGCGAGTCTCCATGAAGGTTATGATCGATGATGAGGAGTATAGATAGTCACGACTACATGAGCTAGAGATTTTAGATAAAATATTTCATAATGCCTTGAATCATTTACAAGCATACTAGAATCGCCTTTGTCATAGTTATAACAAGAAAGTAATGGTCAGAAAGTTTGACATTGGAAACCTAGTTCTCATGCAAAATCCTAAGAATCAAGCTGACAGAGAAAAACTTGGAAATTTTGAACCAAATTGGCTGGGTCCTTATATTATCACATATTCTTTTGGTTTTGGAGCATATTAGCTAGCTACTATAGATGACGAACAATTGACAGAGCCTATAAATAGTTTATATTTGCAAAAGTTTTATGCATAGCATCAGAAAGTCGTATTGAAAACCTTAAAAATACAAAAAAAATGAAAAATATAAAAATCATCACCTTGACGAAAACTTGGCAAACAGGTGTCTTGGTGACACCACAAAAAATGGAAAAATGACAAAAATAGTAAAGAGAAATAATTCGTCCAATAGTGAAAACCTAACAAACAGTGCTTTGATAAGTACCATGGTGAAAAACTTGGTAAATAGGCGCCATGTGTAGTCATTGCTTTACCATTACTCTCACCTATCTCTTGGCCCATAATAAAACACACTTTTTTCATCACCACCATGACACTTGCCATGATGTTACACCCTTCCTTTCATGGTTGACAAACGGTTGATATCAAGTCCTACATACCCTCCATCTGTCACCCCATGCATGTCATTTTCACATCCTTCAAGATTCGCTAAATTTTGGACCTGACTAGGGGCAATTCTTTATCACCTAACTGCAATGGGTATCGCACATGGTCCTATCAATCATAAAATGTCATGAAAAAACACCTAAAAATAAAAAAATGTCCTGAAGAAATCCAAAAAAATCAAAATATGGAAAAAACACAAAAACATCCAAATAACATGTCAAAATCCCAAAAACAGAGTCACATTTCATCATGTCAGTCATGTCAGTCAAGTCTCACTCATATGTCGAACTACATTGTCTCTGCACATTTTCTACGTAGGCAAGGCTCATCTTTGAGCCCCCGAGACATTAGGTCAGCCCTTTTAGGTTTGTCAAAATAAAAATCATTTCTCAATCTTTGGTCATGTCAAACTATGAGGTCTCTGAGTGTATGAAATAGGCAAGGCCATCTGTTGATGAGCCCTCGAGGCCACACTAGGTCAGTCCATTAGGGTTCATGACACAACACTAGCACACACATCAAAAGTCTACAAGACAAACACAACACTTCAAAATAGAAAAACTCCTAAACCAAACTCTAGCAACCATTTAATCAACATGTCAACATTGACATGTAGTCAGTTTTGTCAAACAAAAGTCAAACTTAATCAATTTTAGTCAACCTCCATCAAAATATGTCAAATTGTAATCTCTTGGTTATTCTTCAGATGTGTCCTTCTGAAGGATTGCCTCTGTCATTTATCTTTACCTTAGGATGTGTCCTTCCTGGGTATTGTCACTATCATATGGCAGTTTGAAGGATTCTCTTGACATTCAAGGATTGATCCTCTTGACATCAAAATTATTCAGGATATTTCCTTCTTGAATTTGGCACACTCTGACAATCGACACTCTGACATCGTCAAACATGACACCTTTGGCATTCGACATTGTCAAACCTTGGCATCTTGACATCAAAACACTTGACACTCAAACACACTTGACAAACAAAACATTTTGACATCCACACACTTGGAAAACACTTGGAATTTTCAATTTTCATCATGTTACTAGTTCCTCGAGGATGTCCTAACACTAGGATTTAGAGGAAAAATGACGTATCATGATGATTATCTTGTCTTTTCTTTCTAGCAGTCATGTTGCTAGTTCCTCGATGATGTCCTGACAATAGGATTTAGAGGAGAAACGACGTTTCATGACTTGTCTTCCTTGTCTTTCTTGCTTGTGGTTGGTTGTGACAAAAAGACTGGGGTAATTGTGCTCTTAGTATGAGTCATGATCATCCTTTTCTGTGACTGCCTATTTCATGTGATGGTTCAACCTTGCACACCATCAATCTATGTCATATCATGGTGTTTGCTGGCCATTACAATAATCTTCCCAATGATGATTAAGAGCAATGACTATTGTTTCTTAGGAAAAATGTTGAAGGATTTCTCTCATCATACTAACATTCGTCTCCTTTTCTCTTGTCATCTCTCTTCTTCTATCTCCTGATGATATCCTATGACATACAAAAATATATTCGCATACATAATCATATAGGAATTACACTAAGTTCATTACACATTGGCATTCGGTTACATTAACATATAGTCACATCCATACATTCATATATCATAAAAAGACAAAGTAAACATGTCATTATCCATATCATCACATTTATCATTCACATAAAGCATCACATGTCACATTATCCATACATAGTATTGTCATACATTAATGCATCCATAATCATAGACAAGGCATTCATTAGAGTCAAAACATTATGCATAACACTCATCATCCATGTCATAGTATCATCATGACATATAAATAAACATCACATCATCATGGCATCTCATCATAAACAACCATCATAAATGCATACATGCATGGCATATAAAAGACATCATCATAGGAATCATAAATGCGTAAATCATATACATGAGCATAATAGAACATATAGATTGCATCACCACATAACATAAAGCATATAGGCCACCTCAAAAAAATCATGTCATAGGATAGAGTCACGAGATATCCCAAAAATAAGAGCTCGCAAGCTCGATGGTCAAAATATAACTGTCATAACATAAATGTCTAAATGTCTTGATGCAAGATAACAATAAAAATGTCTATGCCGAGCTCTCCTCATCCCCTCGAGGAGAAGATCTAGGGGATCAATGCTCTATGAAGGGAATTGATGCCATCATGCTCACTGTGCTTGTTCCTGGGAAGCTGAAGGATCTGTCACTAGAGGCTAACTATGCACTGACCTGTGAACTGAACCTGTGGAACCATGGTTGTGACTCGACCTATTCCCTGAGGAGTTCCTGTGCGAGTGGTGAGATCTATGCCCTGATGTGTGCCCTAATGAGGTGGAACCACTCACACTACTTTGGTTATGACTACTGTGAGACCTGTTGTTGCTCCCTAATCCTGACCCTGTGCTACTATAGGATCGAGACAATCCAGGCTCCCTCTGATCAGCTGACACTGTCCTCTCATATATCATCCTATGTTGACCCCAACTCTCACTGACTTTGTCCAACTCCCTCACCACATCTCTGATAGGCCTTGAACACAACTTTGCAAATCTTGAGCACCAACTCTCTGCCTCCTGACATTTGATCTCTGCCTGATCCTGCTTGACCCATGTCACCTCTAACTCTGCCAACAAGGATATAATCTATATAGTGGCCTCATTGGGCCTCCTCTGCAAGTCTTCCACTCGCTAATCTGCACTCGCATCATGTGGTAGTGGTGGTCCTATAGGTGCATCATCCTCCCCATTTACCATCCACCACCTCATCTATCACATCCTCATCATCCCTAATCTCCTCCTCCTCTCCCATGTTCTCTCCTCAAACACTCCCCTCCTCCCTCCACATCTCTACCTCCATCTCCCTCGCTTCCAAACCTCCAACTCGAAATCCTCCTCCTACATCTCTCCCTCATGCCCCTCCTCTTGACCACCCCCTATTACTGGGGCAAGATTTGGCTATTCCTCTCCCTCTTTGTCTTTTCCTCCACCTCTCTCTCCTCCTCCTAGGCCACTCAAGGGATTGGGCACCATGGGCACTTCCTCTCCATGTTGTCCGACCCTCCCTCGCCTGCCTCCCACCATCTCCTCTCTCCTCCTCCTCCTCCTACCATCTCCACCATCATCTCCATCCCTCCCTCCACCTCTACCTCCATCCCTCCCTCAGCCTCTACCTCTATCCCTACCTCCATCTCTGCCTCCCATGCCACCTCGCCACACCCATGGTATCACTGATCTCCTATCCACTAGTGTTGATCCATCAAGATCTATCAAGGGGACTGGTCTATGAGTCTGCCACCATAGATCAAAATCCATTGTAGTCCCTAGATCTGCAGGCCCCCCTCTCCATCCCCACTGCTAAGCCACTAAACTATCAATTTGCTGCTTTGCGAATGGAATTGAAATTGTCGAACCTCATGCAGACTCTCGAGATATGACTTGGCATACTTCATTGTGCCCATGGGAACACCCTGCTGCTCATCGAACTATCATAGTACCCCTTGTGGTAGGTACATCTCAATAATGAGTTGGCTCTGAACAATCTGTCCAATAAGATATCTGAACTATCTGCAGAAACTAAAATGGTGGACCTCATCATCCCACTGACTGCAATTCCTGTACGGCCTCCAGATGAACAATACCATAGTGTCAATCTAGTGTCACCACCAGGCTATCTCTTCGAGCCTAGTCTACTGTAATGTTCCTACATAATAATATATGTATGGCATACCATCTTCCATCTATGGTCTCTAGATCAGTGGATGGAAGAAAGCAACATGCTCCAACCCCCAGATCATAAGTAGCGTCATCCCACAATGAATACTATGTGCTCTCCTATAGGCAACCTCATGTAGATGATGTTATAGCATCCCTAGCAACCTATATATAGTCTTGTCTTGTCTCATCCCCACTAGCACATCACCCTAGTTGATGGGAAATCCATGTCCTCAGTGGTTGGGTATCAGTACTCCTACAATCAATGCACCAACAAGGCATCAAACCGAGGGTAGTGCTCTACCACAAACTCCCAATGGATCTCATACCCCTTAATCCCCATTCGTGCACCAGTCTCATCATGATAATACGATGTAAATGTTTGGTACCCCTAGCGTGGATCGTACACTACCCACTCTCCTCAAATTGGTAGCCATAAAATCTGGTAAACGTCTTTGAGTGTCACTATAGCCTCCCCCATCAACAAGTGGAAGGAGCATGTCTCAGAGTGCCATCTCTCACAAAGTGTAGTCAAAATTCCCCTATTTGCCTGGACAATGGGCATATAGGCAACATAGTATAGTCCCAGTCACATTATTCGCCATCACTCCTTGTCCCACAACTAGTCCTAGAATCTATAAGTGGATGGCCTTCTCTCTTGTGTATAAATAGGCGCTAACTGTCTTTGCACTTGTCAAAACACACATTAGCACCTTATTGAAAATCATCATTACCATTTGTCTAATTCAAAAGCATTTAAAAATCTGAACTTAAACAAAGTTAGCCTTGGTCAAAGTCAATGTCAAATACGTCGCATTGACTTCATTTGCATCGTGGTTAGGAATTTACGTCATTTTGTACCTTAATTTCATCTCGATCTGGCTTTTTTGTTTTCGTCGTTCCAGCTCATGCTTAAGTCTCGATATGGCATGTGCGTCATAATTCTTGTTACATTTATCACTCTATTCAAATACATCACTTAAGTTTCTGAATGCATCACAATATTTCGAATGCGGCATTACACCTCTCGTTTGCGGCGTGACTTGGAAAATGCGTCTCAATTTTTCGCAAATGTGTCATACCTAATTGACCTACCCTAAGGACCCCTTGCGTTTGCATCACGGTGCATCAAATGTGTCGAACGAAAATGCGAATGCGGCTTATGTGCACGCGTATGCATTGCAGCGCATTCATTCATTGCCCTAAAACCCTAAAAATGACACGCAAAATGATAAAATGACAAAGTGGGTTAGATGCACTCACCGCTGGCTCCAAGCCCTCTGGCCATTTGTATGTTCGAACGATCTCCCCACGGTGCTCGATCATTGGAATCACCATCTCTGCTAAAGTCCTCTTCACTCTGTGCTCTCAAATTTGCAAAGGGTGAAATGAAAATGAAATGACTTTTCACCCCTTTTTAACCTATTTATAGAGTGAAAATTAGGATTTTACCCTCAAAGATATTACTAGAGGCTCTTTTTTATTGACTTTGACCGCCCCTTTGGCTGTTTTAAACTCCTCATGATCTAAAATTGTTTGTGCCATCACTTTTATTGTCATCAAATTGACTTATCGAGACACTTTCCAAATTTTCTGTCACCGGGAAAAACTTTGAAATTTTTCCCAAGGGGGCATAGATACTCTGTACCATCGTTGGGGCATGTTTCTAACTAAATTTTCTTTGTCACAATGCGACAAGCTGCATTATGACAAAGAGGGGAAAAATGTAGACACATAAAAATGACCTAAGCCTGCAAGCTCTATTTTCATAATTTCGTCCTAGCATAATTAAGACATTTTAATTATGTCCTTGGTCCAGTTTTGACTATTAATTAAATAATTCATAATTATTTAATTAATTCATGTTATTTTATTCTTCTTGATTATTAAATAAATAAATTTATTTATTTAATACATCACTAATTGTCTAATGTCTTTCCATAATTAAATAAATTTCTTAATTTATTTAATTATCTTTGTCCATCAAGTCATCCTGATTATTTAAATAAGTATATTTTATTTATTTATTTAAATATGTCATTAATTCTTTCATGTCTTCTTATTTTAATTTATTTAATTATAGTCCACCTTGGGATTTTCCCTCATTTTAAATAATTAATATTATTTAAGATGGTCCCACTTTCCAATTTTCCCTCTTTTTAGTAAATAATTTGCATTAATTATTTGTTGTCACATGACTCTCCCCTTTGTAATTCAAAATAGTCATTTTCCTCCAAAAATCAAGTAATTTCTATTATTATTTGATTTTCCAACTACCTCTTTTTATGTGCCAATCTTATCTCCTTGTCACATGCATTGTCAACCCTTGATTTTATTTTCTTAAATTGAATCTTGTCCACTCATTTCAAATATTCCCTATTATTTCCCTAACCCTAATTGTGGGTTGTCACATTGAATCTTGACCATTGATTCTAGGGAATTTGTCAACTTTTAATCTTGGCCATTCACTCAAAATTGCATTTTCTATAAAATGGCAGTTTTGGTCTCATTTGGACATCTCATGTCATCTTGCAATCTCATGCTCATATTTTTTCATCTCATGCTCTTGCTATATTGTCATTTTAGGTTATTTTCTACATACTTCATAGGTTGCATAGTTGCATTGTGAGGTCATTTGTTATCAAATCCTTCAAAATTTTCTTAGGGCTTGTCATAGTCATTAGATTGCTCACATAAAATCTGAGGGCAACAACATATTTCCAAAAAGTTGAGAAGGTATAATGGAGGTCAGCCATGGAAAATGAAGACTTTTGGGTGAGATCTTTCATTTGTTTTCATGGTATTTCCTTTGCACTTCATTATTGCTTTGGGTTTTTGTGTTTTGCATTTAATCTACTAACCTTAGGAAAATTCCCTTAGTTATAGATGTTAGTGAAATATTCCCTTGCATCAAAAATTTCAGCTCCCTTAAAAAATTGGTTGTCAGAATATACCATAACCAACAGGAATATGTTATGATATTGCTATCAAGATTCAACCATGTAGTTTTGAGTCAAACTTATTGATCCATGTTTCATGAGTAGTGGCTCAAAAGAACCAAACTCTCATAATAATGAATGGTCCACTTAGCACTCATTGCATCTAGGTGATGCTCATAGAGGTGAAGCACTGGACTGTCCTGAGAGGTCACCCATCCCAGTACTACTCTAGCTCAAGCATGCTTAACCATAGAGTTTTCTCCAAGGTTAATCCCACTTAGCTTGCAACCCCATTTGCAAAACCTTCAGCAAGTTTTGTGCCGTATGAACCATTCATTATAGAGCACCTTTAGCTCATCAATTGATAAGTAGGAGGTATTTTCCACAGCGTGTCAAATTATGATATTGCTATCAATTTTCAACTGTGTAGTTTTGAGTCAAACTTATTGACCCATGTTTCATGAATAGTGGTTCACAAGAACCCAATTCTCATGATAACGAATGATCCACTTAGCACTCATTGAATCTAGGTGATGCTCACAGAGGTGAAGCACTGGGCCTTCCCAAGAGGTCACCCATACCAATACTACTCTAGCTCAGGTGCACTTAACCATAGAGTTTTCTCCAAGGTTAAACCCACTTAGTTGGCAACCCTGTTTGCAAAACCTTCAACAAGTGTTGTGCCTTATGATCCATTCAAAATATGTTGTTTTGTGTCATCTTTCGATGGTCTAAAAAGGTAAAGAGATTTTTTTTTTATCATGTCGAATTTCAAGGGTTTCACTAGGAAGCAAGGGAAACACTAATGAAAATTTAAAAGCTAATAGATGCTGGAGTATGAGGCTACTGACACCTTGTGTGGGGCCATCATGGAGCCCTCTAGTACACATGCTTGTGAGGCTTGCTAATGCATGTACTCTACGAGTACCCATGTGAGATGAGCCACCACCCCAAAACAAATAACCTACCCCATTTTTAAACATTTAAAAAAAAAAAATCTAAAATAAAAAACATAATTTGAGAAGGTCCTACCTAATTTTTTGTTTTTTGAGATTTTCATGCACAAGAGTTCGTGCAGACCCCTATACAAAAATTGCCTCAAAAGTTCCCAACACTAAAATAGGGAAAATTTTATATCAAAATTCATTGAGTTGGCTTCCTAAATGCAATGGTGAGGTCCTTTTGTAACAATTGCACCTAAAATTTTCCCACCTCTAAAAATTTCAAACAAAAGTAATGGAGATTTCAAATCTGAAGCTTATAACCCTAATTGAAGAAAAACTCAAAAATTGAGAAGGGTTTCACTAATTCCACACTCTAATACCATGTTAGAATTGTGAATAACAAAAGATGTAGTCCATAAAACAATGAACATAGAAAACTTCCATGCAAGAGAGCTACAAACAATAATATGCAATATCCTCAACTAGAAAAGTTATAGAATGAAAAGCTATAATGAATTTCCAGAATCTCCATAAGAGAAGTAAGATAATACAATGAGGGTTGACTGCTTATAAGATAAAAACCTAAATGAGAAAGGGATTAGATAATGACAAGTGTCAACTTCTCATGTAATAAGATAAAATGATTTAGTAATAGCTCAACTAATAAAAGAATAAAAGCATTCCTACGTTTATCTTAAGTGCATGAGAATAAATTAGCCTAATAATTAAATAAATATTAATTAATTATTAGCTAATGTATGATTAATCTAACAACTTTCTTTAGGGTGGAAACATCCCCCTATTCATCAAAAAGGACATTATATAGTAATATCCGTTGGTCTTCTTATTTTTATCCATCTCCTAGTTGGGACTTTTATCAAAGTGGTCACAAGACATTTCTGATTTTATTTCTTAGGATGCTAATGAGAGGCATATACTTTCTATCTTATCCCATATTCTATCCTTTTTTCACTTACCTTATTACCCATTTTTATATTCCATTTTCATTATTTTTACCATCCTTTGTTGCATATGATTATTTAATATAAATTAGAAATAATTAATATCAAGTTTTTAAGGTAAAATATAAAAAATAATTATTGATTTGGCCAAAAATAAATTTACATATTAAATAAATGGTTGATATATCAATTATGGTATTTGGTTGCAAAGATAAAACAAGTCATCTATTTGGAGATGTTTTTATACCTACCTACCCCTACATTCATGTGTAGTTACAAACTATAAGTTTTAAAACACACATTGAAAGAGATCTGTGAAAATAGAAATTAGTTTGTTATATGCCTCATTCCTTACATAAAGAATGGCATGAGAAGTAAAGGGGGTAGAGATGGTGTGAGAAATTGTACACTAGAAGATAGCATGGATTTTTTAGAAAATAGCACAAAAAATAAAGATGTAATATAAGAACAAAAAATAGCATGCAAGATAAAAGACACAATATGGATTTTGAAATAAGTATATGTTTTTTATGATTTGAGTTTGTAGAAAAGAGTCTGAGCCATCCCATGAATCAAGAGGAGGGTCCACTCTCATGAAATGACAACGATGCTAATTTTTATCTTTATTTTGTGTGTTTTTGTGTATATTTTATTTTATTTAAATGTTGTAGATTATGACTTGTAAATTAAATTTATTAGTCTATGAAGTGTGATTGGAAATACATATTTCATACTTATTTAATTATTTTGACAGATCAGTTTAAATAGTTTTCAACTGCATAATTCTTGTAACAACCTGCATAGTTTTGGCATCTTGCACAATTCTTGTAGCAGACTGTTGCAATAGTTTCTATAATAGTTTTTAGTAGAGTTTTTGTAGTAATTTTGATTATTTTTTTTAGTTTCATCTCATCCAAACTCACTTACAACCTGCAACCCTTACACATATAGCCACTACACCTTTCTCAAGTTTACACCCTTGGATTGACACTTAGACCAAACTAAATAAATAGTTATTGAATATTAAATCTATCTCATTATTTATCCTAGTTTTGGAATATTAGATTCTAAAGGAACAAAAGTGTTGTTACAAGTATAAATTTTTAGTGTGGATAAGGCTATTTCATGTTTAGTTAGCATATCACTTTTTTTATGTTGACCTATTGAGACTAGTTAAGTATCCAATTTGAGTTTTTTTTAAAAAAAATTATCCCACTTCATGGGGTTGAGACACATGTACTCACCTTTTGACAAACCTATTGCATGCATACTTTACACATGCTTACACACTTGTCATTTGACCATACATGTGTTTCACCTTTGGAGAGGTGGTCGATAATTCAATCCTACCTTCCTACCTCCTCTATCTTTCCTATTTATTCAAGGCTCTCATTGTATATTTACACACTCATTTTTGTATGATAGAAATCCTATTGTGCCTATTTGTTTCACTAGTGGAAGGATTTTATTTTGCAATCAGATCTTAGCTTCTCCAACAAAACTATGCATTATCTTTGTGTTGAAATTGAGAATCTAATTCACCTTTCCTTCAAAATTATCCATTCTATCTTATAAGGATGCCAAGATTTTGGCATTGGATTCATGAAGAGAATATGGGATCTACTTATTGATAGAATTCTACTCCTTTAAAGTCTCCATTAAATTCTTTATAGATTTTATATCAATATAAGGTTCATTATATTCATCAAAGAAATTAGTTCCAAAGTCCTTCATAGTAGTATTCCCTAATGTGGCATGGTCATAAATGAAATCATTCAAATCCTTATTCCCACCAACAACAATATTTTCATTAAAATAATTGGTAAACCTCTCCTCATCCTCTAAGGTTGATACTTATTTATTCAATGTAGAGAATGGTAGGTAGAGTAAGATTTGTAAATATTTGTGATCTAATTATATCACCTCACTCTTGAACCCTATGCCTTGTCCCCTTTAGTAACTACTTCTTTTCATTTTTCCTCATTGGAATTCTTAACATTCTTGCTTAGAATCTTATCATTAGTAAACACCATAGCTTTGCCTTTTGCTACCTTGTTATTAGCCTTGTTCTTAGAAGATAGAATCAATGGAGGTTTTTCTCTTTTTCTAGGTTGAGGGGGGTAATATTTTAAAGAGGTTAGAGGGTAATAGATACACCCACCTCAATGGGTGTAGAGGTATCCAAACCCTTGGCCTAACCTTGGGTATCTCTAAGAGAACACATGGCCTTAAGGATTTTCATAGGATATTTTTTACAAATAGAGGGATAAGCCTTCTTCTTCACAATGTTCCTTTGATTCCTTGCACTTACACCAATAAAAAGAGAACCATGTTCAAGATACTAGGGTTAACAAGGTGATTAATGGTAATATTCAAAGGAGTTCTTGACCCTTCCTTATCAAAATATATTAATTTTGAATATAGAATTATTCTTTTTTCCCTCAAAAAAACTAATTAATTTTTAGTGATCAATTAGATAATCATAATTAACTATTAATTATAATTAATTATTACATTCTAATTGAATTAATTATCTTAATTAAATTAATTTTGAGCATCATGTACTTTATCCCATGGATTATAAATTTGTTACACTTCATAGGCCAAGCCCTATTCACCTTTTCTATCACATATTCATGTCAACATGCATACCTTAGTAATACTATTAACCAAAATAATACATTCAATGATAGATTTTCGCATAAAATATTTTAATTAAATCATTAAATATATAATCAAAGCACTTATATTTAAAAAACAAGCATAAATTTATTCACAAAGGGTAGAAATTGGGAAAGGATGAAATTTACAGGTGAAAGGATGAGCAAAGCTTACACAAAGGCTAAAAATACATGAAAAATGGGAACACAAGATACATAAGGGTAAATAAAGATCATCAATATTAGGCTAAGTGTGAACAAAAAAATGAATAAAGATGTAGATGGCTACACAAGGTGTGTACAAAATAAAATTGAGGATAAAATCATATACACATGGGAATAGCTAAAATTAGTGCAAAACATCATAAAAAAGGTTGTAGGGTGCACATTTACTTTTAGTACGATAGCATTTTTTCTATGCTTTTATAATTTTATATATCTTTTCCAATTCAATACAACTCTCATTTCAATATCTTCCACACCTTTGAGTGTACATTTTAATTATAGCTTAGGGTGTCATTTGTATACTTTATGAACTTATGAGTTGTCAAATATTTTGTAGGTTTACCATCTAAATCACTTACAAATTAGATTAGTGCTTCCCCAAGATAAGCTTAATAGGTTATCTTAATGCTTTGTGGATTGTTCTTGTATATAACACCTTAATGCATAAAAAAATGAATATAACATGTTTAAGTTACTAGGTAACAACTAGTTGGGAAGGGATTAGCTAGGGTTCATGATTAAATTTCAATTTCAAAAATTTGGGGTTAAATTCACATCCATAGATGTCAACTGGATATAATTATGTACTTAGAAAATAAACCTAGGTTAATGTATGTGTAAATTGTAGATTAAGTCTATACACTTGAAAATGTGTGAGGTTAAAATTAGTTAAGACTTCTATAATTTACAACTTAAATTGCACATAAATATATCACTTATACACTAATCATGTTGAATATAAAAGTAAAAAAATCAACACGAATCCAAAAAAGAAAAAAAAAAGAAAAAAAGTGAGCTATAAGTTTGTCTCCTTACAATGTCAAAGATTAAATAAGAGTTGGTTGTTGATTTATGGTCTAAAACTTTATTTGAGTAGAAAAATGGTAAAAGTTTAATGAACAAATTAGTTAATTTACTAGCACTTGTATTTAAAGGAGGTGCAAAGGTTATGTTGAAAGAAAACTATATGTATGGTAATATGTTTTTGATAATATAAGCAGGGGAAGGGCGTTGATCCCATGGAACAAAAGTAGATCAAAAAAATATGCCAAGGTGGGAAACAACACCACCAACCAAACCAAAAAACAACATGATAATGGCTCGCAGGCCCATATTTAAAACCATCACTATAGTCCAGCCCATAATTATCAAAAACAAAAAGTTACGACTAGCAAAATTTAAACTATGAAGATCATTGATTAATTCCACAGTATACCAAGTGGTATTTCACTAGATCTTAAAGATAAAATACAAACAATCCCATATATTGATAAAAAAACAAAAAACCCATCAGAAGCAGGAAAAACAACAACCCAATCCATCAGCTGGCCTTCCTTAATAGGTCCCCATACTCCCCTAAGAGAGTCACATACTCACACCAATCAGGTCCCTTTGTTTCGTCTAGCAGTTTGAGGGAGTCAACCTTTCCTTGCTTCTTTAGTTTTCTGCTAATCTTTGCTTCTCCCGAGGCTACACCCAGCATCGCGCGTCTCATTAGCCTGTTGGAGAATCTCATCAGAGTCACTAGAGCATTTTCCATATCCTCAAATTGGACTTGCAAAAAGGTTAGTCTGCTTTTAAGAAAATCAATACTCAATTCTTCAGAATTATTCTCCCGACTAGAGAGCCCAAAATCCTCTTCATTCCCAGTTTCATTCTTTTCTCCAGACGGCTCCACTTGCTCCTCTTCCTCATATTTTTCTTCCTCCTCCAATTCATCTTCCCCCATATGGTAGGCAGTTTCCTCAAAGTCAAAATCCTCAGAATCATCATCATCCTGAGCCTCAAATTCCTCATAACCCGGGATATGCTCCACATCAACATACATTTTTTCTTTCCCTTTTTTCTCTTTTGAGGCTGCCTTCACCAGTCGTGCCAACCTCCTTTCACCACTCTCGCCTCTCCCCCGACCCTATAATTTCTCCTTGACCTCTTCCTTTTGAAATATGTATGCTAATATGTTAGAGAGTATGTGTTAAACAATTAATAATAATTTTTAAATAATGTAATGAAATAAACTTAGACAAAGCTAATTTTTTTCTTGAAGAAATTAGATATTATTTGATTTTGAAATATTAAAAAATAAAGCAATGCAAACGAAAAATGAAACTTGCCATCAAATTGACAAAAAACACTGCAAATGGAAATAAAATGTTCCCATCCAATTGGAAAATCAATATTTATCTAGCTTTTATGTGATAAGCGAGATTTTGGAGGCTTTCACTTGATATTTTGGAAGCTTTTACCATTTAATGGAAGTTGATTTACCATCAAACATAGTCGATTTACTATTTAATGACAGCTAAAACTTGCTTTCCCATGATCCAATAATTGTTACTATTTAATGACAGCTAAAACTTGCTTTCTATAATTTGTTTGCGTGTGTGAGATTTGTTTGAAACTCAAATCTCGTGCTGTATGTAACCTATCAGCTAATAAATATAAGTTACATGAATGACAGATTCAATAATTAATGGGGCCTCTCCAGAGGCACGCCAAATACAGCTTTTAATACAAACAGCTTGTTCACAGAGGCACAGAAATTAATCACCACTACAATAGATCCGCTTTATCAGAACCATCTTAAAAGCTCGTCTATAAATGTACTTGGAAAGATTAAACCAGATAAACTTTGCATGTAAATGTGGAAAAAAAACACAGACAAAATGGTGAAACTCAAATCGTGCGTTCAGTTTCACT
>VDFB02324740.1:38833-54841 GCA_007258455.2 Sequoia sempervirens
ATGATAGTTATGTTATGGAAGATCGGGGGATCAATGGACCCACCTCTCCTCAAACCAAGGATTTTGATTAATTAGTTTTAGGGTTTTTAAATGGCCACTCTCATGGCTGTGAAAACAAAATGAAATGGGCACATTCATGGTTGAGAAAATCAGATTGAAGGGTTTTAAAATGGTCACTTTCATGGCTGTGAAAATGAAATAAAAATGGGCACACTCATGGTTGAGAAAACGAAATTGAAGGGTTTTAAAATGGTCACTCTTGTGGCTGTGAAAACGAAATGAAAATGGGCACATTTATAGTTGAGAAAATCAAATTGAGGGTTAACCATTGTATGAAAGGATAATACGATTTATTGCATTGTAGATGGTGAGTGTTTCAGTTTTTTATTTGTTTTATGAATAAGTGTTTAAATTATCATTTATAAAATAAAATTACATATAGTTAAAAGAAGAGTAGTGAAAAAAGTTATATATTTCTAAAGTCTATATAAGCAAAAGTTTGAAGTATAAAATCATGCAAATAAATACAAGATCTAGTTAGGTGGCTAAACCAATAGCAGAGGAGGGAGGAGGAGGATCCTAATCATTCGGCTTGCCCCATACATCAATGAGGTTTGGGATGTTTACAAGAAGGTCCAACCCATTAGCATCATTATCTTTCTTTTTTTTCTTTTTCTTTTGTGGTATGGGTAAGCAAAATAGCAAGAGCTAGTCAAGAGAATTTACTCAAATCAAACCAACTAGAAACACCACTAGTAGGTCACCTAGAAGATTCTCCTTTGGACAAAAAGGAAGTAGAGCACCAAAGAGTAGGTTGTGACAAACCTTGCTATCCATGATCATTTCTTGCAATTGGAGAAGTTTGGGAGTGAGTCTCCTGAGTACCTCAAGTAGAAAGACTCCAACCATAATGATGCCTATGAGAAGGTGAGTGGCCCCTAGAGGAAGAGGGAGACAAAGAAACTATAGTCATCACACAAGAGGCATTACCCCAATTGTTGAGGAGCAAGTATGAATGAGCCACCATAAATGTAATTTTTTTAGCTTGCACCTAAATCTAGAATAAAATATTGAAACAAATCATAGCTTTAGTATGAAGTGAAATATGTTGATCAACAAAATAATTGACAAAAATAACTAAATTTCTCTCTTCATATGTTGAAAAGAATATCCACCCTAAAAGCATGCTAGATATAGTTGAATTTATGAGGGATGTGAGGCCAATCCCCTATAAGAACCATGTGCCATGAAAAAGGTTTTGATTTGAAGGGCTTAAAAAATCATGAATCTAGGTCCAAACATTTTGGGCTTTAGGACATAACTAAAATAAGTGCTTGAAAGACTTCAACTACCCACAAAATGGACAACGAGGGTCGAGAACTCCTAAATGAGATAACCTAGGTCTAATGGGTGGGCCTTGGAAAATAATACACTAAGAAAAGTGAGCCAATTTGGGCTCTAGAATAGCTAACCAAATGCTGTGAAATATGTGTTGCCAAACAAATAGTGGTGACTATAAATGCCACAATTGATTCAAAGTGGGAACCAGGGGCAAGGCCTAAAATAATTGGGACCAATTTAATGAATCATATCAATTGCAACTACCCTTGTGAATGTATCAAAAGTTTCATGATCTTGATTAGAAATTTTAAAAATAGATTTAGCTTCATCTTGTGAAAAAAAAATTATGGCAAGCACTAGAGAAAATTTCCTATAGATTTCTAACTCTTTTCTTGTGAAATCTAAAGGTACAAACCCAAAGGTGATCATGATCTTTCAAAATGGGGGGCCATTGGATATTTTATTGGTTGATGGAAATCTCATTATAGAATATAGAACCATTGCAAAGAAGTCAAGTCTTCATAGCTTCCCAATATCTCCAAATACATTTTATCACAAAATTCCTTTGGATATGCATTGAATTCTTCATGGTGAGAAGGTTTTGAATCCCAATCCCCTTCCAAGTAGGTCATCTAGTAGGATGACTAGATATAATGTAATTCCACACTAGGATTTTATAGGCTTCATTTCCCTAAGGGTCATCGATGTCCACTTAGTGCATTTGACAAATTGGCATTGGGTGAATAAAAGCCCCAAACCTCTAAAATCTCATGGGAGGCAATAAAATTCTTAGGCCATCCTATGAAATACCTTGTGATTTTATGAAGAAGACCAAAGAAAATCACAAATAAAATTTTCCAACTTTATATAAGAAGCCTTAGAAGGAGCCTAATGGGAAAATAATTTGGAGATGATGTAACTGTAGAGGTCATTGCTTGACAACTTGGGCTAGCTATGCCAACCATGTTCTCGTTCTACATTGGTGGATTTAGAGTGGTGGTTATTAAAACAACGAAAAATAGGTTATGGTATGAGAGGGGGTTCACCAGAATGATAATAGATAGACCTATTTTCCTTTATTTCATTAGGAAATGAGATCTCCACAATGAATTGATTATCAACCCAATGTGAGAATCTTCAGATTTCCTTATGACTGAAGGATGGGGGTCAAGATCAAACAACACTTTGGGGAGAAAAACTAAAAATAGCAAATCAACTCCAAAATACAATCTAGCACTTGAAACAACAATATTAAAAACTTAATATTTGCATAACCAAAAAACCAAATGCAAATCTGAGAAGGAAAAAATGTGTTTACCAGTCACCAAGAGGCAGCTTTTGAAGGCTGACTAGAACTCATTCACCCATGGGCAAATGGGTCTTTTCTTAGAGTTTTTTCTGCACCTTTTGGGAGCCTCTAACACAAATGTGTAGCTTCTAATTTGTCTAGGTTTTAGTTTTAGAAAGTTGGAAATCAAATGTGTAGGTTAAATTCTGTGATTTGACAACTTTGACAACTTTTGTAACTTTGACAACTTTTCCAAATCTTGCACTTCAAAAGATCTTCAATTCTTCTTCAACCTAAATCTACAATCACATACAAGAGAGAGGGTATGTGCAGGATCATGATGGGCCAAAAAGTGGCGATATGATGGGTTTTTTGTAGGGTATGTGGCTGACAACTTTTTTTTAACCAAAATTGATGAAATGAAAATAGTTTTTAAAGGAGATTCTCAACTTTCCACCAATATAAATTATGCTTTACTTTGAATTTAATAAATAATTATTATTTATTTTCTATTTAAATTACAACTAAAGTCCTGATTGATAGGTTCATTGAAAAACATGTATAGCTTTCAAACGGTATAAATTTTTTTGAATCTAAAACATGCGTCACATACTATAGGATTAAAGAAAAAAGAAATTAATTTCATGAAGTTTTGACCAAGTTAAGGTGGTTAGACATACAAGTTTTTTTTATTTTTTAAAAGTTTTAATAAAAATCATAATTAATTATTTACTTGGAAAAAAATTACAAAAAAATATGCATCACATCGGGACATGAGTCCTCTTACTTATACCTAAAATATTATAAAAAATATTATCATTTTATTGTGGTTAGGTGGTCAAATAGACACCTACTTCTTATTTTTTCCTTGAAATTTAAGTACTATTGCACTAAAATTTCAAATTTTCACCAAATAGATTTTTTTTTTGTTAAATAAACCTAGTAGTTTAGAAACTACATTCAATTTGATACAAATTCTATTCTTACGTATTTTTGAAATAATATAGATAACCTATTCAAATTTTTACGTCAAGTTGCCTAACTCTGATTTTTTTGAATTTTTTGCCACTTAAGGGCCTATTTTTTCCATGATGATCCTACATATACCCGAGAAAAATGTTTATTTTTGGGTGGGTGGGGGTTTTCCTTGGTCAAACCCTATTTTGGTAATCAAACCTTGAATTGAAATAATGTATGAAAGAGGGAATGAAGAATGAACAAATCTATGCTACCACCCAACAAACCCTTGAATGAAACCTTGATAATGGAGATCTTAGGAGGTCTGCAACTTGCATGAAATGGCTGAATTAGATGTGGATCTTGACACTTGAATAATGCTTTGAATGCTTGAACTTGAATCTTGAAACCTCCATCACAATGTTAGCTCCAAAAACATGTATGATGCAAGAATACTTTGACATGATGGATATATATCAAGTTTCCACAATCCATATCAATTAATCTTGTACACATTTCTAGATTAGATTGTGTAAGAGTTAAATTGCATCAAAATTTTGGATCACACTCTATGATCCATCATCAGGATGAAAGAGCTCAAGGAGAAAAGTAGTTATTTGCAGACCAAGTTTCTCCTTGAGCTCTTTCATCCTAATGATGTATCATGGAGTGTGATCTAAAATGTTGATGCAAAAACTATTACACAATCTAATCCAGAAACATGTGCAAGATCAAATGATGGATAGATCTTGATTGTTGCAATAAATCTCCGATATATCTGCTCTTGAATGCTCTTGATCATCAAATTTATCTCTTGTGAAGTCACATAAAAATTATAGGTGAAACTTAGTGAAATGACCTTGTATTTATAGGTATGTATCCTTAATTTTCCAAAATCCAAACATCAGAAACCGACATTGAATTATAGATTTAGAGATTTTAAAATACCACCAAAAAAATAATTTAACTTTAGATCCAAAGGTCTAGGGAGGACCCATTCACCCATGGGAGAATGGGTCCCAGGTCACTATTCTTAGAACACACATTGCTCAATGTAAAGTGTTATGTTTAGGCTTTAATTATTGTCTAGTTTCCCCTTAAGAAAATATGATTTATTAGGCTTATAAGTGAATAAAAGGGATAATTAAGGCCTAATTAAGCTCAATTTAATTAAGAGGGCCAAAATAAGTTTAAAAATATAAAGGGATACATTTATCAACACTAAATTAAGGCACTATTTTAAGTCCAATTTTAATTAGGAGGGCCCAAACGAGTGTGAAAATTTAAAGGGATACATTTTTCTACACTACATTTAGCCCCCACTTTAGTGAGAGGATGACTTTGTGTCAAACTCACACTAAAGTAGACAAACAAGAGAGGTCTAATTGTACACTCGTTAGAAAGAGAAGATGACAAATATCGAGGGTGATCAAGGCCCCAAGATCTAAGATCTCATGGAAAAATGAACAAAGGCACAAGCAGACACATTCCTATGTTAAACATATATATGTATGCAACAATGACAAGATACTCAATCATACAATGTCAAAGACTAAAAGAAAGAAATAAAAGGGAAAGAAAAGGAGGGTGGATCAAGCCTCGATTGTCCAACTCGATGTGGATCACGCCTTAGTTTTTTGTCCAAAAATTTTGCAGGTGGAACTTGCTATCCACTATGCAAACAACAATACACACTCACATTGGCTAGTGAAATTCATTATCCACTAGGTAAGCCCACAAGGGTGGCAAATGAGAGAATCTTATTAGGCTTCCATACCATACCAAAGTTATACCTCCAATAAATTTAATAAGGCATCACACAATATGAACTTTGAGCTTCATAAGGCTTAGCAAGTTGTGTTATGCTAAACACTTATGAACAAACAAGGCACCGCAGGCAAGCAAAGTGTGTTATGCTTGTTGGCCATGAAAAAGGGTTGTAACTTTGAGCTTTACAAGGTTAGAAAGTTGTGTTATGCTTAAAACTTATGAATAAATTACAAATAGGATAAGACATGATCAAAGGGATTTTGCTTAGTTCATGTAAGGTCTCCTCTTAGGGAACATCACGCATAATGTCTCCAAGAGACAAACAAGTTTAGGATAAAAGATTCACAACTTAGGTAATGCAACGCGTAGCATCACCACTAAGAGGAAATTCATATGCCAAGAAAGGTCACACTCATGGAGGACATCAATCCCAATGACTCCACCAAGAAGAAGACACATCACAAGAAGTAATAAGACTTCACAATGAAACACAAGATATAGTCCAAGATCTCCAAAAATGGTAATGCTAATATATGCCCCCACTTCAAAGAAATTTCTAACACCATGCTGTGGGAAATTACTTTAAAGAAAAAAATGATAAGTGTTAAACAAGACATGAGAGATTATTTGGAAATCCACATGTCAAGCATATGTTTCCAAATGAAGCTATGTCATGAAAAAGGGGTTTCCCCCAAAATGAAATCCCAAAATCACATAAGGGATCCACGGATTCAGGGTTAGAGTATTTATTTTCTATAATGATATTATAGAGATCAAAACCATCATCATTCCCCAAATAACTCATGCAATGAGAAGAATATTGACACATAGAGAGCCAAAACAAAGAAAATATTTTGGGTCAACATGGAAGAGACCTAAATGTCTCAACGCCTTACATCATCCCCAAAAGGAAAACACGAGACAAAGGAAAAGATAAAAGGTTTTCAACATATAGAAGAGTGAAGGTACAAATAGAGGAATGAGCATCAAGAAACATCAAATAGAATAGTACGAGAGATCACATTGCGCACATGCAATCACACAAACAACATGAAAAAGAAAACAAAGACAAGACTAGTAAGGCACATGCGAGTCAACCTATAGCAGGTCGTCTGCATCCCAATCTTGTTCATCATATGTGGAAGGTAGAAAACTAGCCAAAGGGACAATGTCAAGAGCCAAACTAGGACAATCACCAAGTTCTACATGTGGTGAATCACTCTTTTTAGGAGGATCATCACGATTATTATCATTTAAGCTCATCAAAAAGGAAAATAGTAAATTTAACTCTTTATGCACTTCCTCATCATTTTTTCAATTTCATTATCATCATCCAAGTTTATCACAACAGAAGGTCTAATGATAATATCCATAGAAGATGCTTGTTCTTGTTGTGTTTGAGATATAGGATTTTCTTGTTTCAACAAAGGTGGAGAATCATCATGCATTGCTTGAGGTAAGTTTGGATTGTGATTTTCTATGTTGTTTTTTTCTTCTTTTGCTTGTAAAGAATGAGCAATAGAATGATGTTTGCACCTATGCTCTCTAGCATTTTGATTCCTTTTCGTTCAGTTTTCAAGATACGATTGTGTAGGAGCGAGTTTATCAACCATAGGTTTCTTTTCTTCCCTTAAGGGAGGAACGGAAGAAACCATGGGAGATTGTTCAACCACTTTCTCTTTATCTTTGTAAACTTGTTTGAATTTATGAGGCACAACGAGACTTATTTGATTATCTCGTGGTCTTATAGGAAATGGGTGGAGGATTTTCTATGGTTTGGTCTTAGTTACTTGGAAGAGTTTTTGGTTCAATCATATTTTGATCAAGGATAGGAGGCTCAATCATGGGTTGAGGTATATTGGTAAGGGATAACTTTGTTAAGCACTTTTCCTTAAACTTTTGATAAGATTTGAAAAAGAAGTCCTCACAAGGCCTAATAGTTTCCATAGGTTCAATCCAAAAGAAGTCCAATGATAAATTCCCATGGGAAGACATAGGATTAAAGAGACTATGATGCATAGTAAAGATCTCATTTCCAAATGGAAACTTTAAGCATTTATGCACAACCAACGGGACGACATTCATGGAGTGAAGCCATGGGTAGCCTAACTTCACATGAAATTGGTCTGATGATGAGATGATGTAGAATGAGACATTTAATTATTTTGGTCCAACTTTTAGAGGAAGATTCGTGAAACCTATCATAGGGAAAGCAAAAGCATTATGTGTTTGTATCCATACTTTCAATTTTTCATGAGTATCTTGATAAAGCTCATGCACAAATAGGGATTCTCCAGTGACCACATCTCTACACAAATGGGATAAATTAATATCCCATTAGTAGGCTTGTCACTGATTCTTCCAGCTATGTAAAGAGGACCATCAAGTGCATGTTTAAGTATGTCATGCTGTGAGAAATCAATGTCAAGTGGAATTTTTGTTAGGCCCTTACAAAATTTTAATGAGTCTAATCATATTGTCCATGTTTTTCACTATTTCATCACTCGTGTCAACATTCATCACATCATTAACTTTGTTTCACTAGCTTTGACAAATAAAATGTTATGGTTTGGCATAGGATTAGTAAAGATTTGTGTTTTGATTAGGAGGGGATACAGAATTATTACCTTGATCATTAACACCATCAATTTGAAAATTATTAGAATTAATGAGGTCATGTACAAGATGTTTAAGACGCTTGCAATGTTTGGTATCATTTCCATTTTTTCAGTGAAAATGGAAATAGGCATTTTGTCTATAGTAGGGAGGTAAATGCTTAGTAGGATCAGGAGCTCTAATAGAGGTAATGAAGTTAGTTTATGGTTTAAGAGTTGCAAGATGATATTATGAAGGGCATCATGTGGGGGGTGATTGGTCTATTTCTATCTCTAAATGTGTATGGATTTTTCATCTTTATAGCAACTACTTGGTTATCAACATGTTGAGTTGGTTGAGGGGGATTAAGCTGCAAAAAATGCTTAGTTTGTTTCTTGAATGGTTGATATATGAGATGTGGATTCATATTTTTCAAGATGGCTATAGGGAGTTTTTGAACTTCACAACTACTAACCGAATTTTGGTAATCATGAAAGGTAGTACACAACTTTGTGAAGGAGGGAAATTTCAACATATCAAGTTTAGTTTAGATTTTATTTTGAAAATTGGAAATAAGCATTCTTTGAAGGTCAACATTGGGAATCTTAATGTTTATTTGTTAGTAAACCAATTGTTATCATGCTATGAAATTAGAGACCTTTTCCTCATCCTTTTTTTGCATATCATTAAATTAGCTAAGGTAATCTTAGGACCCATATGTATTTGGAAGTGATTGTAGAAGGCATCAATAAGTTCATTGAATGAATGTATTGAATTATTTGGTAAGGAGAAAAACCTTTCCAAAGCAGTATCCTTCAAGGATCTAGGGAAGAGTTTAGCCAAAAGTTTATCTTCAAAAATAAAGTCGCTACATAGGGTTGTATATGCAGAAACATGGCTAACAAGATCTCTTTCCCACCATATTTCTCAAATCTTGGAATCTCTATACCTTGTGTCATTTGTGCTCTCAATAACTCCAAGGATAATGGGTTTGTTTTGTCATATTGTGAAGGTTGTCCATTTTGATTTTGAACTAATGTAGCAATTGTTTTTGGAGGGATGAAACATTTTGCAAGAGTGTGTTAAGGATAGGATCATTGCTAATGTTGTGAGATGGAGGTGTGTATATGAAAATATGGTTAAAATTAACGAATTCAAAACACAATCAATAAGACCTTATATCAAAGAAACTAAAAGAAGATTTAAACAAACTCTTTGTGGTAGACTCTTCGAAGTCATCTTATTGCTCTCTATCTCCAGCATTTCGTTGGTTCAAGTTGCTCTTAGATTTTGTGTGCCAAGCTCAACGAAATGGACTACTAGAGAATGAGATTTAAATATGCATACTATACTAAAATGCAAGATTATGCTATTGTTGTGATAAAATTATTGCTAAGATATGGATATTGATAAAAATGTTGAAGATGCAAAAGTGTAAGCGTAATTGCGTATGTGTGCGTGTCTAACCAATGCTTGGATTTTCACATGTATTTAAAGAGTTTTCGAAAGAATTTGATTGGCTGCCATGATTAACGGTTCAAATCAAGCTTGTTGGGATGAACGGTGAGGAATTTTTAAAAGTTGAGAGAGAAATAGAAGGTTTCCTCTTCACAAATTTTCTCAGTTAGATCCGAAGGAAAGTTTCCATTTGGAGAATGAGTTTGAGAATGAATTTCATAATTAAATAAATACTTATTTAATTATGTGTGAAGATGAAATTAGAAGTTTACATAATTAAATAAGTAATATTTAATTATGTGTGAAGATGAAATTAGAAGGTAATTAAATATTAGAAATATTTAATTATGTGTGAGAGGAATTTAGAAGATAATTAAATATTTAAAATATTTAATTATCTGTGGAGTGAGAAAAGATATTAAATTAAATATTTATAATATTTAATTTAACTATTAGATGAAGAGGGTGTTGGAAGGAATATTCCATTATTTGAATTCAAATATTCAAATTTAGAATAACATGATAATTAATATAAATAAATTATAAAATTTATTTAATTTAATTAAGAGGAACATGGAAGATGGTAATAATTAAATAAATTTATTTATTTAATTAAGGTAGAAGAATTATAAAAGTGAACAATATAAATAAATAATTAAATTTATTTATATGTAGATGACTTTAGGGGATTGATTAAATAATTTATATTTAATTAATTAACAAGCTTGATGACCATTTTTAGACATATACATTTTGTCCCTCTTTGAAGTGATGTGTGAAATGCATTGCTTCAAACAAAATAATTTTTTTGACCTTCATATGTGTTTGATGCTGATGCTGATGATGCTCCCTCGGGAGCTAAATCACGGATGATGATGTTCTGCTGGGGAGTTAGTGATAAAGCTCTTGATAAGTGATGTAAAAGATGCCCCAAGTGAAAAATATAAAGTGAAAAGAAGAAAATGCCACCAAAAACCCACCTTAATTGACCTATATAAGGTAAAAGGGGTGAAAACGGAAGTCATTTTCACTCTTTTGCTACAGTGATTTGGATGCTCTGACAGTGACATAGCGGGATGCCAATCCCATTTCACATGCATAGATTCAAGCGGGCCCATCGATTTCAGAGACCAGCCACGTATGGACCACCGGTGAGTCGATTAAACCCTTTATGCTTTGAAATTTTGTGATTTTGATCATTTTTTTATGTTTTTCATGCAGATTATGTTTTAAAATGTCGTTTTAGCACATTCAATGGTCTGTTTTAGCACATTCGAGAAACTTTCTGTAGCGCATATAGGATTAGGAAAATTTTGAGTTTTTCTAGTGCATACGAAGTGCAGATTAGCGCCTATAGGAGTAAACTCGACTAGACAACTTTAGCACATCTAGGGCATAGAGTCGCGCATTTAGGGATTAGCACATCTAGGGTATGAAGTAGCGCATCCGCTGGGTATCCTATCGCATGTAGGGTTTTAGCGCTTATAGGGGAAACTTTAGTGCTTTTAGGGTGCAAAACCGCGCATATGGGGTTTTAGCACTTTTGAGGTAAACTGTAGCACTTATGTGTTTTAGTGCATCTGAGGCGCAGATTAGCACATCTGCGAAATTGTTCACAGAATGCCATTGTGATGAAAAATGATGGTCTACATTGCTTCCTTGGTCAATAGATAAAGAAATTAGTTTTGCCATCATGCTGAGATGGATAGAAATGATGAAAAATTGGATGATTAACTGATAACTTTGTTTCCCAAAAATGAACAACAACGAGTAGATGGATTGACTGATTGTCTGATAACTTTGCTTCATATGAATGAAAAACAAAGAGTATATTGATTGATTGTTTGATAACTTTGCTTCATATGAATGAAAAACAAAGAGTAAATGCTTGATATGACTTCTGATAAAAAAAAATTGTCATAGAAACCAAATAGTAGATGACGGTTTTTAAACATATTTGCATTCATGACTGAAGTACAAATAAGAAAATGATTTGATCGTTGATAAATTTTCTTTCCTAAAAAAGAAACCAAATAGTAAATGATGATAGAGTAGATTGATTTTGATATGTAGATAGATAGATGTAGCAATGATTGCATAATCTGATTGATTGTATGATATGGGTCACTGATATGGGTCACTTGATATGGGTCACTACTAGATAGAGCACATGATATGAGTCATTGGTATGAGTATGATTAATTGTCCTTGTGATGACCCCCCCAAAAAAAAAGAGGAGGTTTTTGATAACCTCCAAATTAGAGAGCGGTTCTCGACATGTTGGGATCAGATAGGAGAGTTGACTCCAATAGAGGTACAGTGGATAGGTGCCTATGGATTGGGATCCCTATTGACCATCCCACGAGGGATTCGAGTCAACAGGGAACTATTGACTACCTTGGCAAAGAGGTGGCATTCGGATCATAACACCTTTCATTTGCTGACTGGTGAGATGACTGTGACACCAGAGGATGTGTACAGGATTCTAGGGATTCCTGTGGTAGGTGCCCTTGTGGTTTATGACCACAAGGAGATAGGAGGGATGAAGGCACTGAGGAGGATCTGCGGTGATATGGTGATAGCCAGATATTTGGTTATGTGGGTAGATTTTAGTAAATATCTAGCCCCAGTTGTTGTGTTGATGGCATTCATTGGAGGCTTCCTTGGACCAGATCATCGGTTGAAGGGATTTTTAGTTGGATAGGGTAGGATGCTGGAGTGGATGGTGATGCAACCACAAAGGTATGCTTGGGGGAGCTACATTTTGGCTCATTTATATCATGATCAACATCAAGTGGTGTACCGAGGGTCAACGAGTTTGGCCAGTGGTGTGACGCTGCTTCAGATTTGGGCCTGGGAGCATATTGTGTTTACAAGGCCAGAGTGTGCTAGAGCTAGGCCACCAGGCAGGCCATATGTATATCCTTATTTAGGTGCACTTGTCCAGCCCAAGCTGGGCAAGTTGGAGTACTGGTGGCGTGTGCTGGATGATGTGGATTTAGTGATATGGAGGCCATACACAGATTGTGAGCCGTGGTATACCAATCACCTAGAGTTGTCGTTTGTCTGCATGCCCCGATATCTGATAGGGTAGACCCCATTTATTATTGAGATATTTGTTTCTTTGCGAGTTTAGAGGCAGTACGAGTATACATAAGGGATGCCACAAGGAATTGCTCACTATGGGTGACGCAAGGATGATCCTAGATGGGGACGATGTATTACCTACCAGGTGGCCTATACAGAGTATTCTGGCTTACAGTCTGAGGCATGGGCATACAGGCCAGAGGTGGTAGATGCTGGGATGTTGAATGAGTACTTGGTGTACTTCCACACACATCAATTTCCACGGTTTACATGCCCCAATGAGCTAGGGCCCATTGTAGTAGTACAGTAGCCAAGGGAGGAGAGACAGGGGGAGGTGGCAGGTGGAGAGCAGGTGGTGGGTGGAGGAGAGGAGGAGGAGGAGAGCGAAGATGAGGAGGAGGGTGGTAGAGATGAGGAGGATGGTGACAGGGATGATGACAACTCAGATGGTGGGGATGATGGGGGAGATGATGGAGGGGAGGTAGAGAGGTCAATGAGGCAGAGGTTTGATAGTCTAGCCAATGCTCAGATTGTATGACGGCCCAGATCTGGTGGTAGACCATGAACTGTTATCAGGGTGTCCTCCTCATCATAGCAGGTGCAGATAGCCACTCTGCAGGCCCAGGTACAGACTATTTAGGGTCAGCTAGGTCAGGCTCAGGGTTTGATAGCACAGTTACAAGCGCAGCTTGTACAGGCACAGGTTTCAACACCAACATAGGTATCTCAACCTACCCTAGACCTATAGATAGCTTAGTTGATCACAGTGAGGGATGCTTTGAGATGGAGGGCAGCAGAGGCCGAGGGCGTCACTCAGAGGCTCATGGGCACTGTAGAGAGTGCATCCTTGCGGGAGGCGATTGCAAAGGGCATGGAGATGGCGAGGGAGGTAGAGTACTATCGTGTGAGATATGAGGATTTATGTCCTCCTAAGTGCAGAGAGCCATTCCCACGGTCCCACACAAGGACCAGGAGTAGATCACGGACACATACATGGAGTCTAGGGGTTATCGAGGCTCAGCAAGATCCCGACGTAGGTACCAATGGCAGGCCACCTCCTTCCAGATCAGCTCCATCAGGGGCATCGACTAGCTAGTTTGTGATGTATATCATTTTTGGAGCATGTATATGTGATTTTTGATCATATCCCATGTATCTCTCTTTGGACTTTGCAGTTTCTTTGGACATTGGACATTTTTATCATTTTTGATGAGTGATGATATGCAGTGGTGATGATTTTTGATGATGTGATGTGCATTTATGAGATGATTATGTGATATGCATTTATTTCGATATGCTATGGATTGTGGTATGCATTTTAATGATTTGATGACTAATGTGATATGTAGGATGATTTGATATTATGTATGTATGATGATGCTTACTAATGATGTTATTCAGGTGGTTGACTTATGATGTGAATATGTCATGGGATTTTTGATATGTTTTATGAAAAATGTTGTGTGGAAAATGATATGAAAATGCATGTATGTAATGTTTGTTTTTGGATTTTCAAATGCAAGTAAATAATGATAATATGATGGAAAATGAATGTTGTGTTTATGATATGCGTTTTGAATTTTAATGGATATGAAAATGATAGGATGATTAACAAGATGAGATGAATATAATGTGATAAATGATATGAAATGAAATGATTAATAATAATGTGACATGTATGATAGGATGATAAATAGTAAAGGATATGAAATGATAATGGTAAATGATATGAAATGATAAATGAGAATATGAAATGATAACGAAATGATATGAAATGATAATGAAATGATAAATGATAAATGATATGATAATGATAATATGATATGATAACGAAATGATATGAAATGATAATGAAATGATAAATGATAAATGATATGAAATGATAATGAGTATTAAAATGATATGGAAATATTAATGCAGAAATTATATGGAAATGATAATGAGAATGATAAGTAATATAGAATGATAAATGAATAATATGAAGTAGATAAATGATAATATGAAGTGATAAATGAATAATGGGCAAGTACTTGAAATGATATAGAATGATAATGGTAAATGATATGATAAATGGGATGAAATGATAAAATGAGGATGAAATGATAAATGATATGATAATGATAATATGATGTGATATGAAATGATATGGGAATGATAATGAAATCATAAAATGATAAATAGAATATATTGATAATGAGAATGATAATGGTAAATGATGTAAGGAAATGATATGAGAATGATAATGGTAAATGATATAAAATGATAATGGTAAATGATATAGAATGATAAATGATAAATGATAAGTAGTGATAATGAAATGAAAATGTGAAGTAAATGATATGGAAATGAGAAGTAATGGTAAAAATGATATGAAATGATAAATGATAATATGGAAATGACGAAATGATATGAAATGATGGCCAGTGATAATGGTAAATGTGGAAATAAATGAGATGAGAATGATAAATGATATGATGTGAGTAATATGATATGATGAAATGATATGAAATGATAATGATAAATGATATGAAATGATAATGGTAAATGATATGAAATGATAATGATAATGGTAAATGATATGAAATGATAATGAAGTGATAAATGATAAATGATATGAAATGATAATGAAGATGAAAGGTGATGATGAAAAAAATATTCGAATGTCCTCCACAAATAGTCTAAAGAGACATGGTAGCCGTTGATGTTATTGTTAGCCTTTCAAAAACTTTGATGCAAATCCAGTATGCAGATATGTACAATGTCCTAAAATGAAATGCAATTAAATGAAACAAACCATTTGTTGAGCTTTTTGCCATTTTTCTTGAATCACCATAGAGCATTTAAAAATGTTGGAAGTATGTACAAGCATCAGAGGGTAAATTAGCACCAATGATGACCTGAGTACAACTTTCATGATTTTTGATATAGCAAGTAAACACAAGCATCGATGTATAATTGAACCAAGATGACCTGAGTATTTCTTGCATGAACAGACAAAGACTAACCATCTTCTAATACAAATGTGGAACTGCCATCAATGATATTGTTTTGGAAACCATGTGTCGTGACATATTGGCAATAGATGGATAGTTAACCTCAAGACAATAGACAAAGAAAAATCATCCTCTTTCCTCACCACTCTAGTGTGGTACATCATCGACTGTGCTCCAGAGAGATGATATCAAAAGGAAAACAACCATTGTTCAAAATGAAATACTATTATTCCAATCATTATTCAAATTATAGATCATTCAGATATGAGTCATGATATGGTATGTAGCTGAAAACTGTTCTGCTTGGGAGGACCAATTGGATAATTGTTCATAAGATTTGATTTGGTTGTTTGTTTACATGATTGAATTTGATATCATTGTCTAGCTATTGCGGTAAAACTTGAAAGTTGGTTGCCCCTAGTATGTCAACATTTGCCCCCAGTATTGACACAACTTGTTGAAATGAATATATACAATAATCAAGCCATGGTAAGACATTATCGTTCTAGGCAAATGATG
>VDFB02324741.1:0-22629 GCA_007258455.2 Sequoia sempervirens
TGAAAGAGTGAACCAAGTGTTAGAGGATCTACTGAGGATGCATTGCATGGATCGACAATACAAGTGGGAGGATTACATACCTTTGGTTGAATTTTTGTACAACAAATATTATCATTCTACAATCAAGATGGCTTCATTTGAAGCATTGTATGGTAGAAAGTGTCGAACTCCTATAAGATCATATAAGCTAGAAGATAGGATAAGCCTTGGGCTAGAAATGTTATCTAAAATGGAGGAGCAAGTTGGTATCACTAAGCAGAGGGTAGCAAAAGCTAATGATAGGTAGAAGAGTTATGCAGATGCCCAATAGGTGCCTAAAAATTTCTCAGTAGGAGAGAAGGTTTTGTTGAGAGTTAAATCTCATAAGAGTTTTATCAAGTTTGGAAATTCATCCAAACTAGCTCCATGTTATGTAGGTCCTTTTGAGGTTCTTGAGGAAGTCAACCCTATTGCATATAGAATTTCTTTGTCACCAACTCTTGCTAGAATGCATAATGTTTTCCATGTGTTGTACCTAAAGAAGTACATGCCATGGGACAACCATGTTATTGATTGGAATGCTTTACAAGTACAAGACTCGAGAGTGGTAACAATCAAGCCTCTCAAGGTGATTGGAACAAGTAAGCTTCACTTACATAATAGAGAAGTTTTGCAATACAAGGTCTAGTTGGATCAGTATGCAAAATATTCTGCCACTTGGGAAGACTATACTGAGATGAAGAAAAAGTTTCTTCAAGTCACACTAGATTTTGAAAACTCCTGAAAAACAATGATGTTTTATGTTTTATGTTATGTTCTTGTTTGATACATAATAATCATTAGGGACGATGATTCACAAGGTGGGGAATATGTTACACCCCATTGTGTTATTACCTATTTACTTGTACCTTGATGGGTTAAAAATGCTTTAATATATATATGTTTATGATTGTGATTTGTATATGAATCTTGACTAAATATGATAAATGAATGTTTAATCAAATTGATATTTTATAATGTTCTAAGATGAAATATATAATGCACATGAATGCATTGTTATTGGCTAAATACTATTATGATCTACTAAGTTGGATGCAGGAACAAGTTGGAACCTCCGGAAGAGAGGGGGAGTATCACTCAAGAGAATAACTTGGCTTGGTAATCCTAATGAACCTAATTGAGAATAGACACACTCACTTCGTTGTTGGTATAGTTGATTAAGATAGTTTGAGAAATGGTATGTAACCTTTCATCAGGGTTTGTGAATGTTTTGTATTGGGTTACGATCTTGTTCTCTGAATAGTTTGATTATGGGTATGTGATTGAGTCTTTAGGTTGAGAATAAGTTATTCTTCGTGTGTTCATATTTATGGGTTAATTGGTGAAGTATATACACATAATGCATATATGTATGCATATGTGTCTATGATAACTGTAACATATGAGTATATGCATGCATGAGTATACATAGGTAGATGTACCTACGCATGCTCATGAATGGATAACTCATATGCATAGGAATGTCGATTGGACAAATGCAACATGTATACATATACACACTTCATGTCTATACATCAATCAATGAGTACGTGAATATATGTGTTTAAATATCATGATCAAAATAATGATATATCTATATATATTGTACGTTCATGGAAATGTTTATACATATATACGTATATACGTATATATGTACACATGTACATATATATATATAGTTATTTTGATATATGTGTATATATGTATTTGAATAGAAATTAATCATTTTTATAATCATGTGAATACAATTATATATATGTATTAATACACACACACACACATATATATAGAGGGAGATATATATATATATATATATAATGTTGATGTAATAGCGACAAGAGATATCTTTCTCTATAATTCAAAAATATTAAATATTAAACAAATAATTGTTAAGGCAAGTCGGCCTTATTATAATTAATATTTATTTTCTTCAAGAGGCTGACCAAGTGAAGGGTTGCCTTGCTTGTAAAGAGCCACCTTGCATTGTATATATAGAAGGTGATGATCATGCATTTGATTATCAACTAAGTTGTTCTCAAGTCAATTCACACTTATTAAGGAGTTTACATATCTACAGTAGATCATCATTTGCTTAGAGTAGATTGATATGAAGGAGAATTCATAGTAATTGTGTATTCACATCTAGGAGAGGTGTTGTGTTTCATTATATCAGATCGGCCTAGAGTTTGGCTTAGATTGTAAGCATATTTATGCTCTTTCATCCAATATATAAGAGATATATTCTTGGCTGGGTTTTTCTCCCTCGAGGAGGGTGGTTTTCTCAGGGTGTCTTCTTGTGTTCATTGTTCACTGTGTTGCAATTTTTTTTTCTTATTACATTTTTGGTCTAAAAACTAATTATCAGAGCGGGTCTAAGAAAAGATCTAATCAAATTTTCTTAAGCATTCAAGTCAACTTTTCAACTAGGGTAGATCTTGAAGTATTGCAGATATGAGGTTGCAAATTATTACAGACCTAAGGGAAAATATTTGAAGGTGAATTTGTGCGGAAAAAGAAGATGGTGAGTAGTGTGAAGGTTGAAGATAGGCTTGATGGAGCTTCAAACTTCAACTCTTGGAAACCCAGGGTACTCCTTGCATTAGAGGAGAATGATCTTGATTTCGTGGAAAGTGATATCCCTGAGCCTTCCAATGATATTGGGAAAATCTAGTGGAAGAAAAATGGCATGAAGGCTAGAAAGATCGTGATAGACTTTATGATGAACACCTAGTATCGATCATCTCCAAGTTGAAGACAACTAAAGAAATGTTTGATACTCTAAAATGATTGTATGAGATCAACAACACCAGCAAAACCCTTGCTTTGAGACAACAACTTCACCATGTAAAAATGGCTAAAGATGATTTAGTCATCTCATTCTTTATGAAGATTGCTGATTTGAGAGATCAGTTGAGAACTATTGGGGATATATTACAGACAAAGATCTTGCTATGCTGGAACTAAATGGTCTTCCCCAATCTTGAAAACCCTTTATTTAGAGCATTAGTGGGAGATCCAAGTTTCCCAAGTTTGATTGTCTTTGAGCTAATTGTATTCAAGAAGAGTCCAAGTTGGCAGCAAGAGAAATTGGACGAAACTATCATGATGTAGAGAATCAAGTTCTTGCTACTCATACTTCTAGAGAAAGAGATAAAGGAAGAAAGATGAATAAAGACAAAGGATCAGATTCTACCCCAGAATCAAAGAAGAATAAGGATCTCTCTCACATTCAATGTTTTAGGTGTGACAAGTATGGTCACTTTGCTCGAGATTGAAAATTAAGGTCTACACAACATTATTCTACTGTGAAAATTGGCATAGGGACATCTTAGAAGGAGCCAAGTTCTAGAGTCACTTCAAAAGGTTTCTTATTCTAAAGTTGATCAGTTTCTTCGAAGAGGAGGAAATAACATTCAGAGGGAGTTTGACAAACCATCAGAGGAAACCTTGAACGAGGAGGTCAAGAGGTTGATGCAAGTTCTTGGAACTTCAGAGGGAGTCACATCATCATGAAGATCTATTGTAATGTATATTTCTCTGTGACTGAGAAGTATGAGGTGAAAGCCCTTGTAGTGTATATTTCTATGAGACAAAGAAGTATGAGGTGAAAGCCCTTGTAGTGTATATTTCTCTGAGACAGAGAAGTATGAGGTGAAAGCCCTTGTAGTGTATATTTCTCTGAGATAGAGAAGTATGAGGTGAAAGCCTATATAATGTATATTTCTTTGATACGGAGAATTATGAGGTGAAAGCCCTTGTAGTGTATATTTCTCCAAGACAAAGAAATATGAGGTGAAAGCCCTTGTAGTGTATATTTCTTTAAGATGGAAAAATATGAGGTGCGAGCCCTTGTTCATCTTTGAGACTGAGATGAGACATCATGTTGAGAGACTCCACGACATCACATTGAGAGACTCTGTGATGCACCCTTTGTACTTGTGTTTTTCCACACATGGGAGTAGCTATGGTGGATGCCATGTTGAGAGACTCCATGACGACATCACGTCGAGAGACTCTGTGATGGGAACTTGTTCACATTTTCCTTTCTACACATGGGAGTAGCCATGGTGAATGTCATGCCGAGTGACTCCATAACAATATCACTTTGAGGGACTCCGTGATGAACTCTTTTCCACAAATGGGTGTAGCCATTGTGGGTGTCATGTCGAGAGACTCCATGACATGAATATCTAAAAAGATACCTCCCTAGCTAAGAGGGAGTGTTGATGTAATAGTGGTGGGAGATATCTTTCTCTCTAATTTAGAAATATTAAATATTAAGCAAATAATTGTTAAGGCAAGTCAACCTTATTATAATTAATATTTATTTTCTTCAAGAGGCTAACCAAGTGAAGGGTTTCCTTGCTTGTGAAGAGTCACCTTGTATTGTATATATAGAAGGTGATGCTCATCCATTTGATTATCAATTAATTTGTTCTCAAGTCAATTCACAATTATCAAGGAGTTCACATATCTATAATAGATCATCATTTGCTTAGAGCAGGTCAATATCAAGGAGAATTCATAGTAATTATGTATTCACATCTAGGAGAGATGTTGTGTTTCATTAGATCATATCGGCCTAGAGTTTGGCTCAGATTGTAAGAAGATTTATACTCTTTCATCCAATATATAAGAGATATATTCTTGGCTGGGTTTTCCTCCCTTGAGATGGAGGGTTTTCTCAGGGTATCTTGTTGTGTTCATTGTTCACTATATTGCATTTTTTTCTTCTTATTACATTTTTGATTTGAAAACTAACAAATAACATATATACATATTACATGTATATTATTTTTCATATATTAAAATGCTTGAAAAAAGCATGGCACAACAATACAATGTTGTTATATATATTGAAAGTGCATTATATTTAGCTTAACACATTTTATAAGCACTAGTTATATGGAAAAAGATAGCACAATGCATATAACACTACAAATGTGAATGATAACCAAATTTTAAATGTTGTGAATCAAACACATATGATAGAATAAGTCAATGAATTAGGAGATACATGGAAAGTAAAGCCACAAGTGAATAAATCATGGTGACTTTGTCTGCAACTGTATGAGAAAAAGAAGAGGGCGCTAAAATATGAATGTGGCACCAAATTTGTAGAATGTGAAAATAGTAAGGAGTCTTAAACCTGCTCCCAACTTGGCAAAGCCATGAGATTAGCATGTAACTCATTCAAAGCATAGATGGTAGAGTTTTGAGAGGGTAACCGACTTGCAAACCATAAAGGAAACCTGTAGCTTTATATTTTTATGCTTGACCCATTAAAAGGAAGTCTTGTTGCCACAAGCATGAGGTTGACTCATCCATTGGAAATATGAGGACTGTCATGTGTTGCAATTTGAGAGTTTATTCAGTTAAGTCATTGTATGTGAGTACGAAGGTGGCATAATTTCTAGCTTGTTTGTAGCCTTTGGAAACTCAAATTTTAGTATATATAGAGGTGCTCTTTCTATCATTTGTGACACTTCTCATTCTAATTATCTCCATTTCTATTTTTCTATATTTTCTGTGCAAGTGAATTAGAGAGCTTGAGATTTAGTGAGTAACTTTTGTTTTTTGTAATTTTGTTGCTATGAGAATTGGTAAGAGGCTAGAGTTTGGAGATTAGTTGATCTTTGGAGAAGTAGCATTCATGGTGGTGAAGGCTAAGGTTGGAAAGCAACATTATCAAGTTGGAACTTAATATTCAGGCATTGCTAATTTCTATTCCTTCATTAACTATGTTTGAAAGGTTATTTGGTTGTAAATTCCTTTGTTTGGGAAAATATTTCTTTATGGAATAATCTTGGAATGCATGATATGCTTGTTCTTATGAACTTTGTTATTTCCTAGTATGGAACATTCTTGTGTGATTTTTTATTGAGTCTTGAATTAGTGGAAGCCTATTATTTGGGATTACATTTATATAATTTTAAATTATGTGTGGCTTAAATATTATGAGAACTATACTTAGTTCATTATTCTATAGGGATATTGTGTGTAAAGTGAAAAGTGGAATAAATTGCTATCCTATAGTGCTTTTATGAAAATTTCAATTTAGACATAATGGGTTAGTAGGGTTATTCCTAGGATTAGTGAGATCCATGGAAAAGGGGATAACCTAACTAGAAACTAGTATGTGTACATGTATGGTTATTTTTGTTATACCCGAGGTTAGAGGAATCCATGGGTGAGGGTGTAACCTAGATAATCAGTTTGTTATAGACTTGGATATTCCTAGGCTTAGGGTAATCCATGGTTAAAGGAATTACCTTGTTGAAACATTTTGTTAAACATTATCAACTTAGAATGAATGTGTGTTATGTTTATGGTCAATACCAAATCGAGCTTAAGGGTGGGTGGATAGATGACTCTCACTCGAAGTACTAGGTGTTCTTTGGCCAAAGTAGTGTAAGTAGCCATTTTTTACATTGTTAGTTTACTATGATCCATGATTGCATTGTAGGAAGGGAAACTAATGTATGGTAGCTCTAGATATGTAGGACACAACACTATGCTCAGGAAGGTCAGGATTATGGGGTTACCAATCCTATATCTTCGTTGAAGGGTAGGGCCATCTTACTAGTTAGGTAGATGTACGTGGAACTACATTAAGTCCATGGTTGGTGGAAAATCATTTGAGTGATGCTCTCCCTCGTACAGTTGGCGACCATGATTTGAGGATGTAGCGCCAGTTGGGGACACCTAGAAAGTATGCACTAGTGAAGGGGCCATCTAGGAGGTATGCACCAATATTGGGGACATCTAGATCATTGTAGTATGCTTTAATATCTATATGATTAAACTCATAGAAGGTATGATTCTAAACATCTAGCTCTATTCTTATTGAGAATTGTAAATGACAAATATCATCATGATGAAATTATGTAATGTGAAATCATTCCTTGAATTATTGAAATGATTATTTGTTATGCAATGGGAAAGTTTGAAATGGTTATGTTTCAAATGCACATATTTTATTCATATGAAAAGGAAATTTTTTTATTGCTCATAATGTTAGTAGCATAAATTGTTCACTTGTGAGTAAAACATAGTAAAAACAATAGGTAGAACAATGTGCATGTTACAATGTATCATGACTCTCTTGATTTGATGTTTGTGGATGGAAAATTCTAGGTATAAAGCTTTGTTATGAGATAAATCAATAGTTGGAAGATCCTTTTTAGTAAATACCAAATGATGGGGAGATGAAATATGTCCTACCATGGCTTGGAATTGATACATATCTATGTTATTAGGCACAAAGGACTCTTGGATAGCCTTTTCTAAAATTTTCCTAAGTGCGGGTGATATTTTAAAGAGTTCTAAGATAAATATATGTACTAGAGTTTTCTTTAGATGATCTAACAAATATTAATAATACTTAGGATGAGACATGGATTGTTCCCTTGGAAAGGTTACTTTACTCCCACATGTAGTGATTGAAAATTGAGAATCTTTATCTTTGATGTTTACGATAGAGATTCAGGTGTCAACTTATCTTATGTGAGATATGGTATAGTCATATATAATAAAAGCATATTTATCGGCTTTTAAATTATTACCCTTATTAGGGGGATTCTATTTTCCATGGTTAGGGATAGGATCCTTGAATATCTTGAATTCGTCATTGGATGAAGAGGGAAGATATTCTATAGTAATGTCACCTTGGTCTAGACAAGATCATGAATAAGATTTTTTAGCTTTATGCAATTGGAAGTTTTATGGTCCTTGACTCTATGGAATTCACAAAATTCATTTTATTTGAGCTATAGGGGTTTGACTCAAGGTTCAAAGTTCTTGATTTTTGGTAATGTGATAATCTAATCTTGGACTAATTTTTGCAAGGATGATTCAATAGGTTCCCCTAAAGGAGTGTATATTATTTTAAGAGCATTATTTATCCTAGGTGGCCTCCTAGGGATAATGACACCTTGATTATTTTGTTGTTTATTTTTGATAATTGTATGCTGGATGATAATTGTATATTTTGAATAGATTTTGCATCCACTACACCATCATTAAAAATGTTCTTATTTCTAGCCCAAAGTCTAGGTTTATCATTGGATGTTGAAGAGTTATCTTTGTTTTCCTTATAAATTTTCACAAGACCCTTAGCAATGCGGTCCTTTTCAATAGTTTTTCAATTTTTTATGATCTCATCAAATGTATCCACATATTGGACTTGTTAGTTTAAGGCTTATTCTTAATTTAGATTTTGGGTGAATATGTAGAATTTTTTTTTTTTGGGAATAGGATGGGGGAAATTTCTTGTCATATTTCTCCATCATTGTAGGAAGGAAAAAATAGATTCTACATTATTTTGTTTTGTATTGCATAGATCAGTCATAGAAACTTCATGCTTGATGTTGTGTGAGAAATGTACAATGAAATTTTCTACTAATTCATGAAAAGACTTGATTCCATGGGGTATATGAGATAACCATTCAATGGATTGACCTCTTAAACATTGAGTATTTAGAGGCGCATTAAATAAGTGTCATTGTAAGCAACCTCAAGATAAGATATATAAAATTCCCTAATATGTTCACGTGAATCACCTTTTCTTTTATATTTATCAAACTTAGGCATTTCAAATGTTTGAGTAAAGGGGTTTGTGGATATGGACCTATCAAATGGATAAGGACATATGTCTTCCAATGTATAGCTCTTCTTAATGTGGCCAATTTACATTTTTTCCATCTTTTGTTGCAACTCTTGAATTTGTGATGTCAAGTCATTTGTGGGTGCATATGTAGATATATTGGGAGGTGTGTATATAGAAAAAGATGAAGGATTTGTGGGGTATACATGTTTATGGGTATATTGGAGGTAGGTGGTTGATTGATGTATGTGATAGGAGGATAAATTGGAGAATTATTTGTAGGAATGGAAGACATGACATAACTAGATGGGATATTGATGCAAAAAAAAACCATCCCAATCAACAACTCACAAAACAATAGAGATTAAACAAGAAGAGAAACCCTTTCAAATCAAATCTAAAACTTCTTTCATTCAGATTTATACAAATACAAATTGGTCAATACATTTTTAAAATAAAATTGCCATAAATGTTCACCCTGTAACTTCTTCTTGCTACTCCAAGCTCTCTTGCTGCTGTTCAAACCTTCACACAACTCCAAAATCCCTGCACCTCTCACACACTGGTTCCTTGTCTTTCCTTCACTGGTGTTTCTCAAACCTGCAACCAAAACCCCCAACGAAACCTCTACATAGGTATTTTTCTCCTTCCCATGTTTTTCTTCAAAAACTTTCAAAAAATGCATTGAAAATTATCAATTATTGCCCCATAAAGGGTGCCCCACTTCCCCAAGCATATCTTCCATTTTATAAGTTTATGCAGCATTAAATGAGATATTTTTAGCCTCCATTAACTCCTCCAGGTGTTATCTTTCCTCTTAGAGGCTTTTTTCTCTATTCTAGGCATTTTAAAATATCTAAAATCTTGATTTTTGCCTCTTTTATGCTCCAAATGCCCTCCCTATTATTTATGTAATCGATAAATAGTTAATGAAGGAATACAAATTGATATTTAATTTTCATGACCCTCATAATACCCTTCCACATTAAAACTAATCAAATTGGTACTCTGGAAGTGTCAAATTGAGTGCTAATAGTCGAAAAAAATGAAAGTTCTTCGATTCACACAAAAATTGGTGTGCAAGCATGGAATAGTACCCCATGGACCCCTACAAAAGGATTTTACACCAATCCTCCAAAACTATGAAATATTAAAATTTTCATAAATTGCTGATGATTTTTTAACAAACTTTCAGCATTAAAATCTCCCAAATTGAAAAATGTATGACTTTAATTATTTTTGCATATTTCACATGCCACCTCCATGAATGCCCCTACCAAAGTATTCTACTCCAATCCTTACGAGTTTCCCAAAAATAATTTTTGAAAACTCCTTACAGAGCCTTAAAATGATGATTTGATAAAAATTGACTTTATGAAAATTTGAACACACCAAAAGCTTTCCAAATCCAAGAGATGTCAAATGAACCGCAAAACACACCAAAAATAAATTCAAACCTAAATCTTTTTTTGGTTTTAGATGTTGATTACCAATCTACCTGGATGCTCCTACATCAGACACGTTGGGTAGAAAAAGTTTTGTGAGTAGAACTCACAAAATGGAGTGGAGTAGTAGGACTACTCTTTCAGTTTGTGTACTATAATGTCCTAAAATTGCACCCCTTGAAATTTCACATACATTCTTGCATCCACTTTAGTGTCCACTCCATTAGCATCTTGTGTAGGCTCATTTTAGCCCTTGCATAAGCCTTTTCCCCTCTCAAGATGCTTGAAAACCCTTTTCTAGTAGCTACCCTCATGTGTTAGCTTTGCGTTAAAACTTGTAATTCTCCCGTTCTTGTCATTTTGTAGTATGATGTGTTTGGACACTAGCGAACTGTGCAGACTTCTGTGCACCGTGTAGACATCTTGTGATGCTTCAACGTTCAAACAACCTTTTCAAGCATGTTTGCCAGTTCTCGTATGCTTTTGTTGGTGGTAATAGCCCTGAACACCTTGTAATGACTCAAGAAGCTTCTTTTCCCTCTTATTCTCTCTTTACATACTATCTTTTTAATCTATTTTTCTCTTTAAATCTTTCTATCTTTGGCTCTTGCCTTTTCCTCGTCTCTTGCTCTTGGTATCTTGCTTGCACAGCTCCATACAACTTATTATAGTAGCATTCTCAAGCTCTCTTGACATAACTCTTTGCAACACCCTTGGTTGTTGCAACTATCTTTATTTCCCTCTTTGGCTTCCTCAAGCCTTGTAGTTGAGAAATCTCTTGCCTTATGCTTGTGAGCATCTTGTTATTTCACACATCCCTTATCTATTGCATCCTTTTTTCAAGATACAGGTTCTCCTCCTCGAGTGGGGATTGCTTTTATCATCGACATTTTCTTATATGGGTTCTCCTCCTCGAGCAAGGTTTACTTATGTCACTCATCACATACTTTATTTCTTTCTATCTATTTGGCTATCTGTGGAGGTGGGAACACCAAAACGGGGGTTTGATTGAGGCAAACCCCTATACAGCCCGAAGATTTTCTCCAGATCTTGTGCATGCAGGTATTGAAGATATTTCCTTGCAGCTTCATTACTTGGGTTGTTGTGAGAAGTTTCTATCTTTTATCTTCTTTAGTTTTATCATCTACTTCACTTCATTTCAGTTATGTTATATTCTATTATTTTTTTACATCTTAAAAGTTCTTAGTAATCTAATTGTTAGTAGTCACTAAGTTGTTTTTTGGGATACTCTCTCTTTCTAGTTTGTTTGGTATGCCAACGTGCCTCTGGGATGCCAACACACTGTGTTGTCATCCTTATTTTGCACTGATGTCCTTTAGCCGAGGGTGATCCCACAATATTGGTTTACAATTCTAGTGAGGAAGGAAAATTGCAAAAATGCTCCTATGAATTTTTTTTTTTTGCTTTTTAGGGGTTCGCACAAACTAGGGTGTTCAAACAGACCCAAAAGGGGTTGAAATGGACCTTGGTTTGAGCGAACCCTATTAAATGATGGGACCCACATTTTTTTCATTTTTTATAACAAAATAATGGAAAAGTGAATAGAAGGGGGTTTTGACCGTGGGTTCATTCGAACCCCTTTTTCCCCTTCTCCCCTCTTGCATTAAATTTCTACAAAAATTTCCCTTTGAAGCTTCGGGTTGGGGATGAAAATGGAGGAGACTTCTGAAGGCCCGGATGATGGTAGTCCTTAGAGCAGCTATCCATTGAATATAATTTTAATATGTTTTGGTTTTATTATGTATTTTATTTTTTAGTTTGATTAAACATAGGTTTTTCATCAAAATCAAGCTCCTTGTTTTGTACATGTGGAAAATAGCAGATTATCAATTTTTTTTGAAAATATTAGGTGCACTAGATATTGATGTCCTGATCCAACAAAAAAAATTTGAGTTTTTGATACATACAAAAAGTTATGCTTTAGCCCGGTGAATCATGTCTAAATTGTAACAAGTTTGACTTTGAAACTTAATTAAGAAAAAAATATTCAATAACATGCTATGAAACCAATTCCATGCACTAGATATCATAGTTATGAATCTAAATTCAGAAAAAAATAAAATTTTATCCTTCATAGAAAAAAAGTTGTGTTAGCCAATACATGTCACTCTTTAAAAATGGTGTTTATTATTAAAAACTATTTTTTGGGAGATGGAAAAGAAGTGCAATCTAATTCAAAAAATTGAAAAAAATATATTTAGAATCTATAGACAAAATGCCACAAATCACTAGTTTGCATCATCTTCAAATTCCCCACGTTTTAGCTGCTATAGGTGCCTGAAAGTGAAGATTTAGTTAAAAAAATCAATTAAGTGTCTAGTTTGGCTAAAAATTGTAAACCACTATTGGGATCACCCACGAGAGGTCAGTCAATTTTTCTAGAAAACCTTTGTGATTTTTCTCTTTACAGTCTAGAACTCTCGCTTTTTTCCCTGAGGTAGTTTAGGGCAATTCACTCCTTGGGAATCTCTTGAGAATGAAGAGACTTATGAGTAGTGAGTCCCCCTTCTCTATATGTACAACCTGCAGCGAACTCCACCACTAATTTAGACAAAAGAAATTTCTTCCTCTGCCTCTTCCAACACTTAGCTGGGATTCTTGTTGTCCTCCTCCACCAAGTGTGCACTCTATTCATCTTTCTTCTCGTGGACTCACATCCACCATAAACCATCGTTCTTTGCCATATTTCTTCTTCCTTTCTATCTTTCTTCGTGGGATCCAACCCACCACAAAATGACTACCTCCACAAAGTTCCCCTTGCATCATCATGCAAATTCTCTAAACATAAACATGCAAAATTTGTATACCCATTCACAACTACAAATTCATCTTTCACTACTATGATCTCTTATTTAAATGGTAAATAGTCATCACCTCTAAACTCAAATTTAGAATTTACTATATTCTTCTATGCTACTCCAACATCACCTTATTTGTCCTCAAAACCCTACATGTATGCATCTTCGCAAGGTTGTTCAAATTTCTCCCATGTATTCATGTCCTCCAAAGGACCATTGTCTGTTGCATCCCCTTCTTCATTGTCTACATTGAAGATAACTTCATCCAAAATTTTCCTCTCAAATATCTTATCCAACATCATCATCTCTTCTTTCAACAAGAGATCATCCTCTTCCTCACCAACCCACTTGTCAAATCTAGGACCATCCATGTTCATAATTTCTGATTGCAAACCCTCTTCATCAACTTCACAAAATGTACTCCATTCACATGTTATCTTTGCAACTTGCACCTCATCATCTTCTTCACTTGTGTGGGCTACGACCACATATTCTTTCTTACATTCAACCCCTAGGTCAAAGGGCTGCAACACTCTTTCTTTTTGCTCTTCTTTTCATTTTTCTCTTCTTTAAGAGAACATTCTTCTTCTCATATCTCTCTTCCCACATTCTCATTTCCTCTTTAATATTCTTTTATAATATATTCACTTTAGCATGGAGCTTATCAAACTCTTCAGAATGCTTCCTATTTTCTACTTCTTCCCAATATTGTTCCCAAAACAAAATTCTTACAGGTCTCTTCATGACCCATCCCATCTTCTCAGGGATAGACTACATCACGCTCGACGATATTTCTACACACTCTAACTCTCTAATTTCATTCTCCACCCATAGGTCCTAATATAGACTACCTCACATTCAACGCTCTACCTATGCACTTAGAACCTCTAGCTCTGATACCGCTGATGGAAACAAAAACCACCCCAATCTGCAACTCACAAAACAACAGTGATTAAACAAAGAGAGAAACCATTTCAAATCAAATCTAAAACTTCTTTCATTCAGATTTATACAAATACAAATTTCTCAATACATTTTTAAAGTCAAATCTCCATAAATGTTCTCCCTGTAGCTTCTTCTTCTTGCTCCAAAGCTCTCTTGCTACTGTTCAGAGCTTCACACAACTCCAAAATCTCTTTACCTCTCACACACTAGTGCCTTTTATTTTCTTCATTGGTGTTGTTCAAACCTGCAACCAAAAACCCTAAAGAATACCTCTACAGAGGTATTTTTCTCCTTCCCATCCCTCTCCAACTCCTTCCCACATTTTTCTTCAAAAACCCTCAAAAAATGCATTGAAAATTATCAATTATTGCCCCAGAATGGGTGCCCCACTCCCCCAAAGCATAACTATCTATATTCTAAGTTTATGCAATGTTAAATGAGATACTTTTAACCTCTATTAACTCCTCTAGTTGCTATCTTTACTCCTAGAGGCATTTTTCTCTATTCTGGGCATTTTAAAATATCTAAAATCTTGATTTTTTGCCTTTTTTATGCTCCAAATGTTCCCCATATTATTTATACAATAGATAAATAGTTAATGAATGAATAAAAATTGATATTTAATTTTCATGACCCTCATAATATCCTTCCACAATAAATTGATCAAATTGGTACTCTAGAAGTGCCGAATCAAGTGCTGAAAGGTGAAAAAATGAAAGTTCTCTAATTTGCACAAAAAATGGCATGCAAGCATGGAATAGTACCCCATGGACCCCTGAAAAATAATTTTACACCAATCTTCCAAAACCATGAGATATTAAACTTTTCATAAATTGCTGACAAATTTTTTAACAAACTTTTGGAATTAAATTCTCCCAAACTGAAAAATGTACGACTTTAATTCTTTTTTCATATTTCACATGCCACCTCCATGAATGCCCCTACCAAATTATTCTACTCCAATCCTTACGAGTTTTCCAAAAATAATTTTTGAAAACTGCTTGCAGAGTTTTAAAATGATGATTTGATAAAAATTGACTTTATGCAAATTTGAACACACCAAAATCTTTCCAAAGCCAAGAGATGTCAAATGAACCCAAAAACACACCAAACTGAATTCAAACCTGAAGCTATTTTTTGGTTGATGCTGATTACCAATATCCCTGGATGCTCTTACATTAGACATGCCAGGTAGAACACATTTTGTGAGTAGAACTCACAAAATGGAGTGGAGTAGTAAAATTACTCTTTCAGGTTGTATACAACTTGTAGAAAACTCCATCACTGATTTAGACAAGGTATTTTTTCCTCTGCCACTTCCAACACTTAGTTGGGATTCTTGCTGTCCTCCTCCACCAAATGTGCACTCTATTCATCATTCTTCTTGTGGACTCACATCCACCATAGACCATCATTCTTTTCCATATCTCTTCTCCATTTCTATCTTTTTTCGTCAGATTCAACCCACCACAAACCGACCACCTCCAGCAAGTTTCCCTTGCACCATCATACACAATCTCTACACACAAACATGCAAAATTCGTATACCCATTCACAACTACTACTTCATTTTTCACTACTGTGATCTCTTCTTTAAATGGAAAATAGTCATTACCTCTAAACTCAAAATCAAAATTTACCATATTCTTCTTTGTTGCTCCAACATCACCTTCTTCGTCCTCAAAACCCTGCATGTATGCATCTTTGCATGGCTGTTCAAATTTCTCCCATGTATTCATGTCCTCTAAAGGACCATTGTCTGTTGCATCCCCTTCTTCATTGTCTTCATCGAAGATAACTTCATCCAACATTTTCCTCTTGAATATCTTTTCCAACATCATCATCTCTTCTTTCAACAAAAGATCATCCTCTTCCTCACCAACCCACTTGTCAAATCTAGGACCATCCATGTTCACAATTTCTGATTGCAAACCCTCTTCATCAACTTCGCACAATGTACTTCATTCACATGTTATCTTTGCAACTTGCACCTCATCATCTTCTTCACTTGTGTGGGCTACGCCCACATATTCTTCCTTACATTCAACCCCTACCAAAGGGCTGCAACACTCTTTCTTTTTTCTCTTTTTTTCATTGTCCTCTTCTAAAAGAACATTATTCTTCTCATATCTCTCTTCCCACATTCTCATTTCCTCTTTAATCTTCTTTTATAATATATTCACTTCAGTATGGAGCTTTTAAAACTCTTTAGAATGCTTCTTATTTTCCACTTCCTAATATTGTTTGCAAAACAAAATTCTTACGGGTCCCCTCATGACCCATCCCATCTTCTCAAGTATAGACTACCTCACGCTCAATGATCTGGGTATGTGTAGGATCATCATGGAAAATACATGTCCTTAAGTGACAAAAAATTCAAAAAAATCAGAGTTAGGCAATTCAACGTAAAAATTTGAGTAAGTTATCTATATTATTTCAAAAATATGTAAGAATAGAATCATTAGAAAATTGAATGTAGTTTCTAAACTACTAGGTTTATTTAAAAAAAAAATCTATTTGGTGAAAATTTGAAATTTCAATGCAGTACTACTTAAATTTCAAGGAAAAAATAAGTAGGTGTTTGTGTGACCACGCTAACCACAATAAAACTTTTAATAAAATGATAATTATTTTTTTTAAGATTTTAGTTATAAGTAGAGGACTCATGTCCCAATGTGATGCATGTATTTTTTGTAATTTTTTCCAAGTAAATAATTAATTATGAGTTTTTTATTACAAATTTTAAAAAATATAAAACTTCATTGTCAATACTGAACATTAACTTGGTCAAAACTTCATGGGGAATTCATTTTTTTTTTTTTTGAAATCTTATGAGTATGTTTTGATTCAAAAATGTGATACATTTGAAAGCTATAGATGTTTTTCAATCAACCTATCAATAATCAAGACTTTAGTATAATTCAAATAGAAAATGAATAATAATTATTTATTAAATTCAAAGTAAAACATAATTTATATTGGTGGAAAGCTGAGAATCTCTTTTAAAAACCTTTTTTGTTTCATCAATTTTGGGTAAAAAAAAGTTGGTAGCCAGATACCCATCATATCGCCACTTTTTGGTCCATCATGGTCATGCACATACCCATCTGTCTACACACTCTAATCCTCTATCTTCATTTTCCACTCGTAGGTCCTGACATAGAGTACCTCACGTTTGATGCTCTGTCTATGCACTGAGAACCTCTGACTATGATACCATTGATGCAAACAAAAACCACCCAAATCCACAACTCACAAAACAACAAAGATTAAACAAAAAGAGAAACCATTTCAAATCAAATCTAAACTTCTTTCATTCAGATTTATGCAAATACAAATTGCTCAATACATTTTTAAAATCAAATCTCCATAAATGTTCTCCCTGTAGCTTCTTTTTGTTGCTCTAACCTAGCTCTCTTGTTGTTGTTCAAACCTTCACACAACTCCAAAATATTTGCACCTCTCGCACACTGGTGCATTGTATTTCCTTCATTGGTGTTGCTCAAACCTTCAACCAAAACCCCCAATGAATACCTCTACAGAGGTATTTTTCTCCTTCCCATCCCTCTCCAACTCTTTCCCACGATTTTCTTCAAAAACCCCCAAAAAATGCATTGAAAATCATCAATTATTTCCCTAGAATGGGTTCCCCACTCCCCCCAAGCATAGCTATCCATATTCTAAGTTTATGCAGTGTTAGAGTGATCCCACAATACTGGTGTACAATTTTTGGCCAAACTAGACACTGATTTTTTTTTTCTAACTAAATCTTCAATTTCAAGCACCTATAGTGGCTAAACTATGAGGAATTTGAAGATGATGCAAACTAGTGATTTGTGACATTTTTTTGTAGATTCTAAATATATTTTTTCAAATTTTTGAATTAGTTGCATATTTTTCATCTCATCGAAATAATTTTTTTATAAACACCATTTTAAGGAGTGATGCTCACCATTATACAATGTAACTTTTTTTCATGAAGGATAAATTTCTATTTTTTTTGAATTTAGATTTGCAACTCATATCTAGTGCTTCGATTGGTTTCATAGTGTTTTATTAAATATTTTTTCCTAATCAGTTTAAAAAAATTACAATTCAAACATAGGTAGGTATACAAGGTAACAATTTTTGTATATATCGAAATTCAATTTTTTTTTTTTTTTTTTTTTTGATCAAGGACTTCAATATCTAGTGCACTCATATTTTTCAATTTTTTTGATAATCTATTTTTCCACATGTGAAGAAAAAAGCTTGATTTTCGATGAAAAACTTATGTTTAATAAAACTAAAAAATAAATACATAATAAAACCAAAACATATTAAAATTATATTTGTTGGATAGCTCGTTGGGATACCATCATCAGTTAGGTCTATAATTCTCCTCCATTTTCATCCTCAACCGAGCTTCAAGGAAAAATTCGGAGTTTTTGGTGCCAAAGGGGAGAAGGGGAAAAGGGGGGATTCGGGTCCCTTTCAAAAAGGTTTTCTTTTAGTTTTGGGAATGGTGGGACCACTGCATTCAATGGGTTAGCTTGAACCAAAAGTTTGTTCGAACCCCCAAAAACCATTTTTTTGCATAGGGTTGTTTTTGGCAAGTTTTCCTTCTTCACTAGAATTGTGAACCACTTTTGTGGGCTTTGCTCATTAAATAAGACATTTTTAGCCTCCATTAACTCCTCCAGGTGATTTCTTTACTCCCAGAGGCATTTTTCTCTACTTCAGGCATTTTAAAATATATAAAATCTTGATCTTTTTACTCTTTTATGCTCCAAATGCCCCCCATATTATTTATGCAATAGATAAATAGTTAATGAAGGAATAAAAACTGATATTTAATTTCCATGACCCTCATAATACCCTTCCACAATAAAATTGATCAAATTGGTACTCTGGAAGTGTGAATCAAGTGCTGATAGGCAAAAAAATGAAAGTTCTCTGATTTGCACAAAAATTGGCGTGCAAGCATGGAATAGTACCCCATGGACCCCTGCAAAAGGATTTTACACCAATCCTCCAAAATCATGAGATATTAAACTTTTTGTAAATTGCTGACAATTTTTTTAACAAATTTTGAATTAAAATCTCCCAAACTAAAAAATGTATGACTTTAATTCTTTTTGCATATTTCACATGCCACCTCCATGAATGCCCCTACCAAAGTATTCTACTCCAATCCTTATGAGTTTTCCAAAATAATTTTTGAAAACTGCTTGCAGAGCCTTAAAATGATGATTTGATAAAAATTGACTTTATGCAAATTTGAACACACCAAGACTTTCCAAAGCCAAGAGATTTCAAATGAACCCCAAAACAACCAAAAATGAATTCAAACCTGGAGCTTGTTTTTGGTTGATGTTGATTTCCAATCTGCTTGGATGCTCCTACATCGGACATGATATTGGATAGTGACATTTATTTGGGATAATTGTATCTATAACATTTGTGGTGGATTTTGGGTGTCAAAATTATGAGGTAACTTAACACCTTTTTGAATTAACATTTGAAGGTAATGATCAAGATTTGTAGTAAAAATAAAGTTCAAAACTGTCATTACTTTAGGGTTTGATTAAAATTCTTGTATTTCTTCCAATGTTGGGTCTCAATTTATATCTTCATCAGTGTGAATGACCCATGAAGATTATGGGATGAGAGTCTTAGATGCACCTTGAGGTTGTTGTTGTGAAGAGATTCCCACTTCATATTGGGTACTCCTTATGGGTGTTTGCATGTTTAGTTCTGCTTGATGAGATATCATGATTTTCTTATATTGTGATCTTGCAATATGCATATATAAAATGTAAGACCTTAGACAAGATAAGACTCACTTCCAACACTTTGATGCTTGTTGTACAAAACCAAAATAGATCAAAGTTAAGCTAGATCTCCAAATGATAAATACATTGTTTACTTGAACTAGACTTGTGAGTCCAAGAAAAATGTTCAAAATCAAGATTGATAATTCCTACTCAAGAACTAGACTTATGAGTCCAAAAAAACTAATATTAATTGATAATGATATTATTCTGCTTGAACTAGACTTATGAGTCCAAGAAAAATGATCAAGATCAAGTATGAGTCCAAGAAAAATGATCAAGATCAAGATTGATAATGTCTACTTGAACTAGACTTATGATTCCAAGAAAATAGATATTGATTGATAATGATAGAGATAATAAATAAGAGATCTAGATTAGATCTTTCATAAATTTTGATAATGATATGACAAACTCAAAAAAGTTTTATTCTTCTCCAAATATTATCAAGGATAATCTAATGGAATAATTTCAATGAAAGATCTATTTCATGTGTGTTTTTCTAATAGTTTGATACTTAAAAGGTTTTATTTTTGCTATTATTTTAATTTTTCAAGGGTACCGTTACTGATTTAAATTGATTTGTAATGGATAAAAAGTGAAACAAATTTTATTAGAAGCACAATATAATATCTTAGTTGTGGCCTAGAACAAGTCAAAAGTGCAATATTACCAATCAATTGCACATAACGATAATCATATGCACAACAATATGATGTATTAAAAGAGCACAATGTTTCCACTCAAATGCGGTTTTCTACAATGGTTTTGTTTTAGGGGTTTTATTTTAGAAAGAGACATTGAAAATGACTAAGATAACTGTTAAAGATCAAAAAATTTAAAAAGATACACCAAGCAACATTAACAATTTTAAATATAAGATAAAGACAATAGATTTTCTCATTTTTACTTAGATTCTTGTTTTGTTTTGGAATGTTTTTATTTTTATGATTTTTGAGTTTTTAGAATTTGTTCAAAGATTAAAAACACACAAAGATATGATGCAATTTTTTTTTTCTATGGCTCAATTTGGATTTTGTGTCCCCTTTTGGTTTCAAGTGGGGAGGGTGTTTTTAAACATTCAAACACACAAGACACATAAACAAGCTTCTCAAGTCGGTTTATCAATCCTTGTAGACACAACACACCAAAAGAAAAGATAGCTAAAAATTTTCAACTAGGATTTACAAGATCAACTAGGGTTGTTTACTATATACCACAAGGGTATGTGAGGCATAATTTGTATATGAAAGGGAATACCATGAAACAACTGTGATGAAAGGGTAACTCACTCTGCACTTTCACTTATTTAAGGTATAAAGTTCTTAAAGAATTAGCCCAGATTGATACTATTATACTTCCAAGAGGTGTGCCTTTTGATTCAACCCCCTCTCTTTATACTCCGTTGGAATAGGGGAGTTGAGATTTTCCCCTAGGGTGATGACATCTCTAAGCAACCGCCATGAAAAGGAAAAAAAAACACTATTACTTATTTTTAATCCTTGGGATTTCCCTAAGACACAAGAGGAGAACATACACAAGTAGATATTAGAGATTAAAATACAATGGTTCATTTTAAATCCAAATCTAAATGTGAAAGATTAATTTTAACCTCATTTCTAATGCGAAAAACACACAAGACAAGATTATCTAAATAAATGATACCAAAATAATAGAGAACAATGATTATTTTGCAATTTAGAGGAAAAATAGTGACTAGAACAAAGGTACCTGGAGTCCAATGCTATAATTGAGGAGATAATTTAATCCAATGTGAAGATATCCAAATCAATCTTTCAATGCTTCAAAATTTTAAACAATTCGATGCCTACACATAAAGATCCACAACACAGAAGCTTAAAAGATACAAATAAATCATATTTGAGGGTTAGATTCAAATCAAATTTATGAAAGATGTGTGACGAATCGCCTCAAAAGCATAGGTCACCTAAGAAGCATGATAGATTACCTTGGAAGCACAAAAAATTGCCTCAAAAGTGCAATAGGCCACCTTATAAGTCTAACAAGTCACCTAAGAAGTGCAACAAGATTCAACAAATGCACATATCTATAATTTAATTGCAAAAAAATGTTTGACAATCTATTATCACACCCTATATATATAAAATGTGCAATGCATTGGCTTGAAAGCATGATAAGTCGGCTCAAATGTGCCCCAAATCAAGTTTGAAGTCCCACCAATTAGCTCAAATATGTTGCAAAATTAATCATTTACACCTCAAAATCTGAAACCTTAATTTTTTAAATATTTTTTTGCAAATATTTTGTTAAAATAATTAGGGAAGTGAGTTCCACTTGGTGTGTCAAAATGTTGATGATGAAAATATGAATCAAGAAAAATAACAACAATATAATGAAAGTAACAAATTCACATTCAACAATCATTGAATACAGCTTCAAGATCTATGCATAAAGTAAAATAATAAGCAACTATACCATAACAAAGACCTTGCTTTGATCCATTGTTTCTTTGATAGTAGCTTGAATGCTTTATATGTGGGTTGCTCTTCAAAATAATATAACCATGATAACACAATGATGATATGATAGCCAAGATAATGATTTTTGCTCAAAGATGATAGATTTAAGCGACTTGAGATCTTGATAATGCTTGACAATGATAGCTTGCGTGCTTGATAATAATGATATCTCGATAATGTAGTCTACCTAGGGGATATGAATGAATGAAAGCTTTTATTTATATGCTTCACTTGATATTTGATCAATGGTGGAGATTAATGGACAGGAAACATTGAGATAGGCTAGGATTTATAATTTGAATTAATGAGGTGGGATAGTTGAAAGAATTAAATAAATTTATTTATTTAACTCATAAGGATAGTTGGAGAAATAAATAAAATATTAATTTTATTTATTTATTTTGGAGGGTAAATTATTTTAATTTATTTAATTATTAAGAGGAGTGTTAGTTAATTAAATAATTTTTGAAAACTATTTAATTA